>RJWK010026418.1:0-27053 GCA_004363435.1 Platanista minor | reverse complement strand
TCTGGGAGTGATTGTTACCTTGATCTTCGTGGATTCTTCCCTTTACCATACGATGCTGTGAAATTCTACGTTGACACTAACAATTAAGTCCAGTGCAGCAGTTTTGGGGAATGCCTACAGGCCTTTATGTGCTGAACGGCCAATGTCCTCATGGGAGAATCTTCTGTTTGCTTCGATAAGGGTGACAGTATTCCTGAACGATCAATTGTCAGAAACAAAGGCCCCCTTCCCACTATTTCCCTCTCTGAATCACCATTTCCTGCCACAATAGTTTTAGAGTTGTCTTACTACTCTAAGAACATAATATATTAATTTGACAGCAAGGATGAGCACACACAAAAAAGTAGTAGAAACAAAAATTTATTCCCTGAAGCTACAAATTAGTTGCTCCTGTCTGGTCTGATTAATTCAGTATTTGGAAAACACTGCTATGTGCTCTCATTCTCAGCTATGATAAGCTAGGAAGGAGTTAGGTAATGAGTGAGAGGTTCAGTGATGCAATTGGAAAACAGACTTTGAGCCTTCACTGTGGGCAACGAACTAAGCTGGGTTCTGTGCTGGGCGATGGCCCTCAACATTGGCTTCTCACCGAAGTCAGAAGGGGAACTTTAAAAAATGCTGATGCCTGGGTCTAGGATGTGGCCGAAGATTTTTTTAAAGCTCCCACGTAATTTCAATATGCACTGACAGCTTAAGAGTCAGTGGAAAATGGGAGCAAAGTGAGTATGAAGCTCCTCAGGAAGCTTGCAATTCAATTCAATTTAATGAATTAAAATTTGAACCCTCAATAAACAATCAAAACACTTTTCCTTGGACTTCCCTGGTGGTCCAGTGGTTAAGACTCATGCTTCCACTGCAGGGCGTATGGGTTTGATCCCTGGTTGCGAACTAAGATCCTGCATGCCACGTGGCAAAAAAAACCCAAAAATAAAAACACAACACTTTTCCTTGAGAGGCTAATGGCATTTGACCCCCTCTTTTCATCTTCCAAGTTTCTTTTCTCTGACTACCAGGTAATCACCTTCAGAGGCCTAGCTCTCCATGTCTTCCTCTCCTTTCTGACTCCTGACAGCATTCTGGGCAACTCCAACCTTTTTTTGTGAAAAATGCATTAAAAGAACTCGTTTGTTCCCATTCAGTCAAAAAATATTTATTGAACAGCTACTCTGTTCTGGGTATTGTGCTTGGCACCAGGATATAAAACAATATAAAACAAAACCAGTTAGTTCTGGCCTTAATAACTAGAATCTAGTGGGAAGAGAGATGGGCCTTTCAACCATCAGCATACTTTTTACCCTTTTCAAGGTAGGTACAAAGTGCAAGAGGAAAGTTACCAAAGGAGAACTTAAGTCTGATTATGGAAGTTGAAGAATGTTTCACAGGTAGAAACCAAGCTAAGCCTGGAAGGATAAATATTACTTTGCCAAGTAAACAGTCAAAGAAGATAGCTTCTTGTGGTTAGAATGAAAAACATAAATAAAATTATAGAGGCCTGAACGAGAATTGTGAATACTGGATCATCTGCTGTGAGTCTGTGAGAACAGAGGGCACGTGGAACAGAAGCAAAGTGTAGACCAGCGCCATCATGCTAAACAAGGCCTTAATTATTTATTAGGTTCTCGGGAAGTGTCACACATTATGCGTGTGCTCTTTTAAAGTACATTCTTGGGGCTTCCCTGGTGGCGCAGTGGTTGAGAGTCTGCCTGCTGATGCAGGGGACACCGGTTTGTGCCCCGGTCTGGGAAGATCCCACATGCCGCGGAGCGGCTGGGCCCGTGAGCCATGGCCGCTGAGCCTGCGCATCCGGAGCCTGCGCTCTGCAATGGGAGAGGCCGCGGCAGTGAGAGGCCCGCGTACCGCCAAAAAAAAATTAAATAAATAAATAAATAAATAAAGTACATTCTTATTGAAATTTCATGGGACATATATACACTAGGTATAATTATTCTCATTTACAGATGAGAGAACTGAGGCCCAGAAAGGTCAAGAGCATTGCTCCAGGTTTTAGGCATCAGTGCTAGTTCTTATCCAGGTCTTACTCCAGAGCCTAAGCATCACGTGCTCCACGTAAGGAGAAAGTGAGACGGCTAGGCAGGTACCCAATTTATAACTGTGTAATCACTTGGCCTCCAGTGAGCGCTCTTAGTCATTTCTCATCATCAATTTCTCCTTTGGAGTTATGAAACTAATAATCTCTCCCCTTAACAATCCCCTCTCACGCTGGTCTTGGCTGTGACCTAGACATCAAGATTTGTAAAGCTCCCCTACCTAATTCTAATGTGCACCCAAAGGCTGAGAATCAATTGACAGAGGACATGAAAATGGGTAGGGAAGTTCCTTAAGGAGCTTGCAATTCAATTCAGTGACCATCCACCCTGGGAACCCCTCATTCCCCTAAATCTCCTCAGGTGCCACTACCTTCCACTGGGGGAAGACACTTCACTTAGTGTCAGGAAACCTCTTAAGTGTGTATGAAAGCGACGGCATCACTTTTGAGCAATAATAAGGTATCTTGGGGGAAAATTCTGAGGTTGGACTCTCTGGGGAAAATAATGATTTTAAAAGATCTTCCTGTATTATTATCAAAGTGTGGTCTCTGTTACCACAATTAAGAAATTACTAGCATGATGACAACATCGAGAAGTGAAATGGTTGATTTTTTTCCTGTTCAGCTTTGACAGCCATCCGTAGTGTCTGGATGTCTGCTGAGCCGTGCGCTCAAGCCAAAGATTAACCCTTGTGCGGGAAACATAAAAAAGCAATGCACATTAAATTCTAAAGTTTTAAATCTTCGTCTGAGGAGGAAAAGCTTAGAAGGAAAATAAAAAATCGTGATATCAATCTGATGTGTTATTTAGAGAATCTGTCTTGGAGTCAAAGAGATGAGGGAGAAGAGAAGAGGCTGGAGAGGAGGAGGAGGAACGAGGGGAGAAGGAACGGGGGAAACTGCTTGATTCAGAACGAGAAGAGGAAGAAACAAAGAAGAGGAAAGATCAGAGGCTACTTTGTCACAGCCATATGGGATAAGTGACAAAGTACAGGCCCTGCGATTAATGAAAATAAGCTGCCGAAGTACAGGACGGTGCAGAAAGTAACAAAGCATTTAATTTTACAGTGACAGTTGCAGCGCTGGGGATTTCCCGGAGATTAATGGAGCAGCTGGGAAGAGTCGATGGCCCTGGGGACGGCCAAAATGATGCCAGTCAAGGAATAATTCCCAGGAAAAGCCTCTCGTTAACTTCGCTATGAAGCAGAAAATGGAGGAGGACTTGGGTGCTTGCTTTTGCTTTCTTCTTTTTCTTCCTATTAAAAAAAAATTAACACAGGGGACAATTTGGTTTCAATTAAGATTCCTACAGAGATCATTAGACTGCCTATCTCCTCTCTCACCCTTCAAGTCTCTTAACTATAGGTAAAACTTTTTCACTCCCCCAGGCTAAATTGGGAGTTATGACCAGTATAATTTTTGAGAAGGTGGGAAAGAAGTAACAATAGACTTTATGAAAATTGGGATTTCAAGAGGTGGTGGAACCAGCATTCCAGTCAACAAGTAGGATTAAGGCACCATGATGAATCCTAAGTAAAAGGCACTACTCTTTTCGGAAAGCAAAGCTTACAACCAACCTGAGAGTAAATGTAGTATTTAGCACAGCCAAATGCTAAGTATGAATATATTAATGCAAAATTTAAGTATGATTTGACTGGCAGCCAGAAAGTTCTTTAGGTCTGGGGTTTTAGCACTATTACTAATTTCCTCATACTTCAATGACCAGCCATAACACTGTTAGCTCTTAAGTTTGACGATGTTAGGTACAAATGGGAATTAAGGTCATGCACATATACTGCTTTTTCTTGGTCTTTTGGCTATTTTTAGCAGCAAAATGAAATACTCTGAGACCTTGTTTTGCATTGTACTAGGGGAACTACATTGAAGTAAGATTTTATCATAATTTTATAAGACTGCATATTGTTTTCCTCTGCATTATCAGGAAATAAATACCAAAGATACAGGAACCTAGAACATTTCTTCCCACCAGAGTAAATAAAGATAAAGAACGCCAAGCTGGGTTCTAGAGTTACAGAGCTAGAACGGGTCCTTGGACAAGCAGTAGTATTATTATAAGGATGAGAAATAGATATCCAAAGAGATGGATAACTTACTTGCTCAAGGTCACAAGGCTAATTAGCGGCCAAGTCAAGACCATAACTTCTGCCGCCTCCTTCACCCAATCCAATGTTCACGTACTTCCGCCAGTGTTTTCTTTTTCTCACGTGGCCAGAGTTAATGCCTTCTCTGAAGAGATGTCTATCTTTCACACTCTAACAGCATAGGCTTTTGACAAAGGATAAGAAAGCACATTCTGCTCAAATATCCAAGGTTGGGTAACCACTGCTACTTGGAGAAGGTCACAGTGTCTCTACAGACATATTGAGGAAGTTACACAAACACACAGACAAAGGTTTTGAATCTATTAACATTCTTCTTTGATCATCATGCATGAAGGGATGCTCAGAAAGGAGGCAGTACAAGTACATCAATGAAAAGGGAACGGTCTTTGGGATCAAGTCTTGTGCCAGCGCTATAGCTCCTACTCTGAACATGTCATTAATTTTTTTCTGAACTGTGGCTTTACCAAGAAATGAAGGTATCCTTTACACACTTAGTGTGGAGATAAAAGTGAGATACCATTTAAACTGTAGTTAGCACAGAATGGGTACACATAATGTGTGCTTATACCAATGTCATATTAAAATTGTATTTAGCATGTAAAGGGTGATCAATAGTAAGATGTTATTTGCTTTTCCTTCAAAGGGCTTTTCCAGCCCCAATTACAGCTCTTAGAGAGAAATAAATGTTCTACCTGAGAGAAGGAGGACTCTATTATCCCTTCCATAGCTCTCCACTCTACACCGGCAGGAGTTAAGAGAACACCCCAAACCCACACGTCCTTTCAGAGTAAAGAGATCAAGGGATCTCTTGACATCAGTCACCAGAAGAAGCCAGGGTATCCCACACTGTCCCTCTTCCCGATAAGTCAAACAGAACTTTCTTTGTTTATGGAGAAGTTCTGTATTTGCACTGTGCTACCTGGATTACTGAAATAGTCTCCTAACTGGGGTCTCTGTCCCGACCTTTGTTTTCAATCTCTCTCCCCCAGTGCACACCGTATTGTATTCTTAGTGTAGAAATTAGAGTAGTGTTATTAAAACATAAGCCATGGGCTTCCCTGGTGGCACAGTGGTTGAGAGTCCGCCTGCCGACGCAGGGGACACGGGTTTGTGCCCTGCTCCGGGAGGATCCCACGTGCCGTGGAGCAGCTGGGCCCGTGGGCCATGGCCGCTGAGCCTGCGCGTCCGGAGCCTGTGCTCCACAACGGGAGAGGCCACAACAGTGAGAGGCCCGCGTACCAAACAAACAAACAAAAAAAACATAAGCCATATCATGTCATTCCTCTGCTTAAAAAATTCCAATGTTTGGGACTTCTCTGGTGGTGCAGTGGTTAGGAATCTGCCTGCCAATGCAGGGGACACGGGTTCGAGCCCTGGTCCGGGAAGATCCCACATGCTGTGGAGCAAATAAGCCCATGCACCACAGCTACTGAGCCTGCTCTCTAGAGCCCACAAGCCACAACTGCTGAGCCTGAGTGCCACAACTACTGACGCCCGTGGGCCTAGAACCTGTGATCCGCAACAAGAGAAGCCACCGCAATGAGAAGCCCATGCACCGCAACAAAGAGTAGCCCCTGTTCGCCACAACTAGAGAAAGACCGCATGCAGCAACGAAGACCCAACGCAGTCAATAAATAAATAAAAAATTTAAAAAAAAATTCCAATGTTTTTTCATGTCATTCTAGTAAAAGTCTTTACAGTGACCTAAGACCTTATGTGGCTTCACCATCCTCAAGAATCCCCTTGACCTCTTTCTCTTCCTCCACTCCTCTCTCTCCAACTAAACTGGCCTTCCTTTTTGGTGTCCTTTCAGACATAAGATCTTTGCACTCGCTGTTCCCTTTGCCAGGAATGTTCTTTATTCAGATGACTGTATGACTCACTCCCTCACTTCCTTCAGATCTTTGCTTAAATGCAGTCTTCTTCCTGACATCTTCTCTGATCGGTCTATTTAGAATTGCAATCCTCAACATTCTGTTTCTATTCCCATCACAGCTATCATACTCTGACATAATGTACATTGCAAATATTCATTTTCTTATTATATCTCTGACCCTTTATAATGCAAATTCCATTGTTCTTAAATATTTTGTTTATTGCCATATTCCCAGAGCCTCAGACAGTGACTAGTATATAAATATTGATTGAGTAAATGATTCTACAGCTAGACTGTTAGGAAGAAAGGGCTTCTGGGAGAGGAATTTACACAACCTTCACAATAAGTGAGGGTTATGAAGTGAAGAGTTCGGTAAATCCCATCCTCAAAAACTTATGAATAAGGCAGAAAGCCACAGTTTCCTAGTTATCACCGATTTCATCAAGGATACAGACCAGAGATCTTGACATTAAGAAATCCATATGATTTCTTAGACTCTGTACATCTCCACATATGCTCTTTTCATAATCATCTATCCACTTCTTAATATTAATTTTAAATGTTACCATTCTTAGTAACAGAAAGACAGGGAGGAGCTGGGGGTGCATTATATAGAGTCTGGCTTAGGGATTAGATTAGGGGGTTCAAAGAACTGCAAGAATTAAAGCAGCTGTTGACACCTTAAGTAAAGCCTGAAAGACCTTCCAACCACAGGGCCTATGGTAAGGGACATAGGAGAGCACGCAAAGGCTACTTGGGTCTACAATGGGTCCTCAGAGATTAAACAGTGGGAAGACCTTTAGGCTGCTCCAAAACCTGAAAGCAAATGTCACCGGTCATGGGTTATGTACACATCATAGTCCAGGGTTGTCCAAAGGTGGTAAGATGTTCCTTAATTTTTAAGTTAACCCAGGTTCTGGTACTAGAGCCAAAGAGAGTTTTTGATATTTGGAACATCCAAGTTAAATAGCTGAAAAATATAAGGATAGGTAAAAACAAGACCAAGATCCCTGGTTGAAGACCCTGATAATGGGCAGAGCTAAAGATAGGAAATACAAAAGAGGGAATAAAGGCATCTGGAGCAAGTGTATTCATTTTCTGTGACTGCATAACAAATTGCCACAAACATAGTGGCTCAAATACCCTTTAGTATCTCATAGCTTCTTGTCTCACCACACTGCTCAGGGGCTCACCGGGCTGCCACCAAGTGATCAGCTGGGGACTGTGGTCTCATCAGAGGCTTGACTTGGGAAAGATCCATTTTCAAGCCTCCTCGGGTTGTTGGTACAATTCAATTCCTCATGGTTGGGGACTAAGATTCATTTTTTTGCTGACTGTTGGGGGGAGGAGGGTGTGTGTTAGGGGACTCTGAGCACCTAGAAGTTACCCATAGTTCCTTGCCACACAGCTGTCTCACAACAAGGCATCTTACTTATTCAAAGCCAGCAAGGGGAGGGTGTCTCTCTCACTCCAGTCTGCTAAGACAGAGTCTTATGTAATGTAACTTAATCACAGAAGTGACACCCCATCACCTTTGCCATTTTCTATTGTTTAGAAGCAAGTCACGGGTTCTACCTGAATTCAAGGCGAAGGGACATGACTCATTAGGGATCATCTTAAGGTGTGTCTGTCACACTCACACAAGCATCATCATAGATCTCCAGATAATCATATTTGAGTCACAGGCCACTGCCATACATGATAGCATCAATCTATGTGTAGCCGAAGAAATGATGTATGGAGGCTAGATGTGGAATTGAACATTCTCCACAGTAAATCTTCCCTTTCCCTCACCACCCTCGTACAATCAAGCATTGACCTCTGTTGATTATGCCTTCCTGAAACCTCTTAAAACTGTCCACTTTCTCTTTAAAGTCCTCATTGTGGTGTCAAGGCTGTCACCATCCCTTGCTGGGACTGTTGTAGTAGCCTCCTAGTTGGTGTCCTTACCCCTCCACCTCTGCCCCACCTCCCTGTATAATCTGGTCCTCACAAGGAAGCCAGAGTACTTTTTCTAAAATATAAATTTGATAACATCACTCCCTGATTAGAGCTCTTTACTCATTGCCCATCACATTTTGATTAAGTTACAAGCTTCTTAACATCATCTGGTGTCTGCTTACCTTTTTTTTAAAAAATAAATTTATTTTATTTATTTATTTTTGGTTGTGTTGGGTCTTCGTTGCTGTGAGTGGGCTTCCTCCAGTTGCAGTGAGCGGGGGCTACTTTTCGTTGTGTTGTGCAGGCTTCTCACTGCAGTGTCTTCTCTTGTTGCGGAGCACAGGCTCTAGGCGCGTGGGCTTCAGTAGTTGTGGCACACGGGCTTCAGTAGTTGTGGTCGCGGGCTCTAGAGTGCAGGCTCAGTAGTTGTGGTGCACGGGCTGAGTTGCCCCGCGGTATGTTGGATCTTTCCGGACCAGGGCTTGAACCCGGGTCCCTTGCATTGGCAGATGTATTCTTACCTTTCTATCTCCCCTTGAGCTTCAGGATCCAGCCAAGTTCACTATTTCTTTGTTTTTCCAAAGTTCCACGTTTTCTCTTGCTTCTACTGTTGATACACTGTTTCTACTGCCTGTTACTTTCCCCCAACTCTACACTCCACCTTTACCCAACCAGTTTGGCTTGTTTGTACTCATCTTCAGCTCTGTGATCTCTGATCCCCCAAGCCTAAGTTAAGTGTTGCTTCTGTGTTTTCACATAGAACCATGTACTTTTTATGCTGGCACTTTCTGATTTGTCAGGAACTGTCCCGCCTGTTAGCTGCTAAATCCCTGAGACTAACACAGTGATTCAACCTAGTGGCTTCTGAATAACTGTTGAATGAACAAATGCCAAGTTTTCTTGTAAGCAGCTCTCTGGCCACTGTCCTGGATGCCTTACACTCATTTATTTTCCAGTGTTGAAAAATATAGAGAGATAACTAAATATCACCGATGCAATAACTTTTCATTTTGAGATAAATTTGGAGTTACAGGAGAGTTATAAAAATAGAGAGTTCCGTACACCCTTCACCCACATTCATGTAATGATAATATCTCATGTAACCATGGTGCAATTATCAGAACTAAGAAATTAACATTGATACCATACTATTAACCAAACTACAGATTTTATTTGGATTTCGCCAGTTTTTGCAATAATGTCCTTTTTTTTTCCTCTTCCAGGATACAATCTAGAATGTCACATTGCATTCGTTTATCATGTCTCTATAGTCTCCCTACACTTCGTGACAGTTCTTCAGACTTTCCTTTTCACAGCCTTGACACTTTTAAGGAGGACTGGTCAGCTCTTTGCAAAATGCCCTTCAATTTGGGTTTGTCTGGTGTTAATCCACGGTTAGATTGAGGTTATACATGATTGGAGAGAATGCCACAGATATGATGTGCCCTTCTCAGTGAATCATACTATGCCGATATGCCTTGTGCCTAGTGATTATTATTTTATTTAGTTGTTTTCTTATTTAATTTCCCCTTTAGTACTCAGTTAAGGTGGTGCCTGCCAGGTTTCTTCATTGTAACGCTACTATTTTTTCCTTTGCAATGAGTAAATGTTTATTTTAGGGGAGATCTTTTGAAACTATGCAAGTGTCCCATTTCTGCTTAAAACTTTCACCCACGAAATCCATCCGTGGTTGCCTGCCTAAATTACTCCTGTGATGTTATAATGTTCTATTCCTCTCATTCATTCTATATTTATTAACTGGAATTGTTTTGTAAAGAAGACTTGTTATTTCTTCCTCTTTATTTAGCTGGTTGTTTGTTTATATCAGTGTGGACTCAAGGAGAGCCACGTTATCCATTGGATTATAATCAATACTATTATTGGATTTATGTTGTTATTTACTTTGCTCAAATTATTCCAACTCTGGTCATTGGGAGCCCTTTCAGGTTGGTGGATATGTTTCCCTCCTCTCTCGTTTTCCAGCACTTTCTTACTTTCTGGTGCCACAAGATGTTCCACGTTCATCTTTCACTTGCCTACCCCAGCCCTGGAACCCCTTCTCCAGGGAATTCTGGTTCCTTTTAGTGGAGAATTATACCTGCCTCTCTGCCACTGTGACAGTCTTATCTGTGCACTCATTCTCATGCTCCGCACACCGAAGTCCCCTCTTTTATTTCCCTCTAAGAAAGACACACTTAAAATGACAGTTTTAGAAACTCTGTGGGTCCAGGACATAATAATGGAGACACAGCAATACAATGTAGCAGAAAGAGTGCTGAACCTAGAGCTGGGAGATGTTTCTGATCATCTGGCATTTTGACTCTGCGTCTGGTTTGGAGAGAAAAGTACTGCTAAGTACGGGAAACTATAAATACCATTGCAAGTGAGAGAAATCTGCCTACGAACACTTGGCTATTATTTTCCCCGCATTCATTCTCCTGTTCCTGAATTTCAGAGGTAGGCAAACGACTCAGGTTATTATTCTATAAAAAGGCATGAATCGGGGAAAAGAGGCTTGCTTCTTTTTATTCTCAACTTTCCCACCCCTCCTCCAAGATAATCTGAATCTGAGATTTTTGCTTTGCCAACAGGAAGAAAGGTACGTACCTTTACAAGAACAATCAAAACAATGACTCACAAACTCCATGCAAGGATTTAAGATTATTTCCCTGTTTTGAAAAGCTTCAGAGGATTATGCTAAATTATACGCTGAAGGGTGAAAAAGAGACAGTGTGCAGCTGGACTTCCACAGCTTGCCTAACACACACTTACAGGATCCAGGCTGGGCTCTAAACAACAAACCCTGACTTCCTTCAATGGCACATTCCAGGCCTGCTGTGAAGGAAGGAAAGGCAGAAGACATTTCAGCAGGATTGTAAATGATCCTTTCGAAGTCACTAGAAACAGATTTCTTGAAACACCCTTTTCCTACCCCCTCTCACATATGCTCTGCTGCCCCTCAGTTCCCCAAATCTATACATTCTCCCCTCAGAACTTGTACTTTTGAAAATAGGTTTTATTAGACTGTGTTTTTAATTAGAGAGAAAAAAAAAGTTTTCTGATCTCCTGAAAAAAAAATGGTGTTCAAGTGAAATCTGTATGAGGAATGCTTTACTCTTTTACTAGCATTTCATTAGCTCAGATTCATGCACAGTATATACAGTCTTGGTGTCATTTAAAAGCCTGGAGCCCATCTTTTCCAGGAATGCTTCACATGATGTCCACTAGGCAGTTGCCAAGAAGGAAGTTCTACTTTGCTTTATTTGTTAAAGCAATTCTGTTGACAGCAGGATCTCTTGCTATGTCCGTTTTTCACCCTCTGGTTGCTGCAGGATTCCGGGCTGCTGGTCTGACCTCTGAGAACTTGATGAAATCCACACAGAAAATCGTACCGATGATGTTATGATTTCGCCACCAACTCGAAATCCACAACCTCTGCAAGACCAGTTTCCGGTTGCCAGATGGCATGTGGTAACGTATGTCAAGGAGTCACCCCTTTACATCCATCAGAAATGGAGAGAGTTTTTGGTTTGGTTTGGTTTTTGAAACATCTACCCATATTATCTTCCAGAATACACTTTGTGGAAAAGTTTAATGCACGATCCAGAAAGCTAGAGAGCCTCTCAAATTAATGCTGGCCAAGTGACTTGGGTCTAGCCCTTCTGCACATCATTATCGTCTTGGCTAATGAACAAATAAGGGATGAAATGGAAAAATTCTAATTAGCCACCTGGAGATGGTGGCAGAATTGAAGAGATTCCCACACTGCCTTCAGGTGTGTTGCTTTGGATAAGGTGGAGTATGGCTGAGAATGAGCCTAAGGTCTCAGAAAAGGCATGAAGTGCCAACACTACAGGATCACCTCCCCTCCCCTTCCCACCTCAAATATAAGGGGCGATGCCCTGAATGCCAAGGGTGCCTAATTAGGAAACAAAGGGTTGGATCAACAGAGGTCATTGGTAACCTCTGAATAGTTTTTGCCCACTCATTTGTTTTTTTCTGCTAAGTAAGTGGCTTTCACCCTGCCCTACGAATGACTGTGTATCCTGGTTCTGTAGCCACCCATGGGAAAATCTCCACTTACCTTGTTAATGCACAGCAAGGTTGGCTGTGGGTTATTTATTCATTTTCTCCTGTTGGTTTAGTTAATTACCCACATCTATCAGCATTTTTTTGTCTCAAATTGAACTGAGGTCAAAAGAAAATTAGTTCAGGAAGGTGGGAGGAAACAACGTCGGCTTCCACGTGGCACCAAACTGAGGCACGCAGCTACCCAGAAGTTGCATCACTGATGATGAATACACTGTTCATACGCCACCCTCCTCCCCAGAAGGTTCACAGCTTCAGTTCCATCCTATGTTCCTGTCCCCAGATCATGGCTTAAATTGGACAACGTAAGGCGAAGAGCCACTCAGTTGGATGGTTTTGGGTTTTGTGTATTGTGAGCCACATTACAAGCTAAATGGACAAGCACATGGAAGGGATGCAGCCATCCACCATCTGTAGAGGCAGAGCTTTCATTTATTTCTGGGGAAAAAAAAGAACATTTCGTTCTGCTCAGGCAGAGCTTTTCTGACTGAAGAGTTGACCCTGGCTCCTTGGATGGAGATAGTTAACATTATCAGCTTGTTACAAGGTTGGCACGAACGTGCTAGAAAATGACATCTTGTCTTAATCATTCTTTTCCCCTGAGCAAGTATTTCCCAAACAGACGCAACCCCACACTTGGGCTTCATACTAGCAACACTGCTCAAGTTTAAAACCCTGGTGGAAAGGTCAATCCCGTCTCCTCTGCTACCAAGACTGTGGACCTTGCACCAAAAATATACTAAGAATCAACTCAAGTAAACACATTGAAGGGAGAGCTTTTGATGATTTGTGAGCATTTGGTTTACACTAAAAACAAAACCCATGCCACTTCTCTGGGCTGAGGAATGGTTTCCAAAGACCGTTAGAAATGGCGACTCTCCAAGTACTGTCAGTAATTCATTCAGAGAAAGGTATTTTGTACATAACTATACTGCAGAGGAGAGGTTATTCTTCAGCATTCATAGCACAGTTTATATTTTAGAAATACTGTGTAATCTTTAACTGTTTCTGCTGAAACAGAACAGTCTTAGGTGAGAATGAGAGGAGAAATAAGAAAGGTCAGGAATGAGGGAAAAAGGTTCTAATCATAAAATAACCAAACCTCCTCATGGCTGGCATCTTGAGGGATCACAGGCCTATTGGACCACAGACCAAGGGTGTCAATCTCATGTACAATAACAATTGCTCACATTGGTTGAGCACTTATTCGTTGTCAGGTGCTGTTCTAAGTATGTTCATGGATTCTTCCACTTAATACGTACAGTGACAACTGAAGCAGTCTTTTATTCTCCAAATATCTATTTAGCACCTACCATGTATCAAACGCTAGTCTGGGGGCTGGGGCTATTGCACTGATCAAAACACACACAAATGCCTGCATTCTGTAACTTACATCCTAGCGCATCCAGGATTTGAATCTCAGAAGTCTGGCTACTGGGCTGTAAAACCATCATAGTTATTATTAGTAGGTGTCACAAAATGCAGCCTCTTTTGGAGACCAATGAGAATCTCTTAGATCCCAAAGAGTTAAATGTGAAACACCTGGGAGAGATGTGCTTTCTGTGACTGATGTGGCTGGTTTGCTCTTCTCCAAGGGAATAGTAGGAACAGGGCCTGAAACTGAAAAGAGCTGGCGTTTGGATTCAGCAGACCCAGGTTCAAGATCTGGCTCTGCTATCTATTCCACGGATGCTTGGGGCAAGTTGTTAAACCTCTCTGAGCCTCATCTGGAAGAGAGAAATTACAACAAGACCTACATTCTTTGTGTTGTGGTGAGCTATTAAATGAGATAAGAGAAATAAAATATTTTACAAAGTGCCTGGCATTGTAGAAAGTAAACTATTCTTATTTGTTTCTTATGGACCCGCAAACCCAGACAATAAAATATCAGAAGCTGACTGAATTATCTTGGGATGTCAGCCCTGCACTGTATAAATGCCTGACTGCATGGACTGAGGCAGAGCAGAGGTCTCTAGCCCATCTGTCTTCAGTGTGTGTGTTCACGGGCATGGGCAGTGCGGAGAGAAAGAAGGCACAGCATCCTGTGTTATCCAGGGGCACCAAAACGGAGCTCACTGTATCAAGGAGCCTGAGTCTTTTATCCTGTGTCACCAGCTTTGCTTGCTTTAGGTCTCTGTCCTCAATATGACCAGGTCACCCAGGGCCCATAGAAAGCAGAGATGCCTAAAGGTCACAAACCGCTTTGTCCACGGGGATGTCTCTTGGTCTGGCTGCTCCAACCCTGGGGCCTCAGTTCTCTTTCCTTTACAACCCCTGGATCTACTTTCTTTGCTCTCTGTCTTCCTGTCCTCTCTCTTAGTAAGGATGCTTCTGTTGATCAGTCCACATGGTCTGACCTGTTAGCAGCCTCCTTTGGGTATAGTTCTCAAAGGCACCCCTCTTCTTTACCAAGAGGGGTGCAGGACTCAAATCCCCTTGGGTCACGCCCACTCAAGTGATCGCTCAATGCAATTCTCTAAACTTGGAAATTGACCAGTTATGATTCTTCAGGATATTGATCATCCCCATCCATTTGGTCGCCCTCAAGGCTGATTTGGGCTCCATTCCTTAGTTTCCACAGATGATTCTGAACGTCAGGGTAAGGGGGCAAATGGACGCACAGACTCAGAGACCTCATTCTGTGAAATGCATATTGATTCTCAGGCTCTTAGTGTATGAAATCAAAGCTTCTGGGAGCCACACTCCATTTTCATGAATAAGAATCCAAATGATCACAAGTTTAGTGCCCTGAAAAAAACACAAATTTGCCATCTTACACTTCCGTAGGTTAGAAGTCTGGCACAGGTCATTAGTGCCTCTCTGGAGGCTCTTGGGGGAAAATCCCTTTCCCTTCCTCCTCCACCTTTCAGAGTCTATCCATAATCCTTGGCTAAAGGTTTCCTTCTTCTATCCTCAAAGCCAGCACCATTACATCTCTGTGACCATCCCTTCTTAGTCACACTTCCCCTTGACGTCAGCCTCTGACCTCAGACTGGAAAGGTTCTTCAATGTCAGGGAATCATGTGATTAAGCTGGACTCACCTGGAGAATCTAGCATTGTCTCCCCATGTCAAGGTTTGTAACTTCAACCACATCTGTAAAGTCCCTTTTGCCCTGTAAGGTAACATATTCACAGGTTCTGGAGATTAGGACATGGACATCTTTGTGGTCATTATTCTGTCCATCTCATTCCTCTCTCTGGCCTCCCAAGGGAATTCCACATGCAAATATATTCATGCCATCCTAAGGTCCTCAATATTCTCAATCCATTACAGCATCTACTCAAAGTCCCAAAATCTCATCAAAATCTCATCAGCTCAAAAGTCCCAAATCTCATTATTTGCTTCAGATAAACCAGGCATGGCTGAGGCTCTAGGTGGCAACATAAGGTAGCCTTTTTCTAATGTGAATGTTTTGAAATAATTCAATTGTTTTTATTTCTATAGTTTACACATTTTGTCAAAGGTTTCCACTCCTGATGGCATTCTGAGGCGTTTATTGAAAAGACCAAGAGTGTTCTTTTTTTCTTCCTGCATGTCCCACTATGTCTACTGTATGCCATTACAATCTTCCCATTCTTACTGCAACTTTCTACTCCCAGGGTAAAGCTAGTTACATGTTTTTCTTATATTCCTATATTCTAGATTTGCCACATATGGAGGAAAAAGCTAAACATGAGACTAAATAGAGACTAAGTATTAAGCCCATTCATATCTCAAAATTTTTCATGTGTTTCAAATGTAGAAACCACTGCCATTCATAATTAGTTGAGGTTCTGATTTTCTGGACTAGCACTCTTAGCCAACACATGCACAAACACACACACACACACACACACACACACACACACACTCACATACACACACTCATCAAATAACAGTGGAGATTTTTCAATTATCTAATTTGATCTAATGGCTAGTCCAGTATCTTCAAAATGTGGAGCATGAAGAATTCAGTTTTGTGGCTAACTTTATCGATACATCTTTATAGAAAGAGCATTCCAAGATTAAAGTGAACTTGATATTTCTTGGCAAGTTCTTTCTTTTGGTTTACATGTGTCCCTCAATAAAATGAAACCCTTTCACTGTAACAAAATGACTCTACAGTAATTTTTAAGCCATTCAAACCAGAACATGTTAGAAATAAAACCTATCGATATTGTGAATGCTATTGGAACTGGGCACAACGTACACAGGACGAAACAATAGTCTTGACTGAGCACACAGACAAAGGCATTTGGGAAATTATAATGAATATCCTGGAGGTGACCAAATAAGATAAAAGTGTTCACTTACTAACTATGGCAATGCTACATTGCATAAATACAAGATAATACAAAAAAAAATCCTCTTTCATTATGCCTTAAATAAAACACATTCACAAAAGCTCATGTTTTCTCGTGATGGTTGGCTTGAGGAATTTCTTAATTTGTACTGAACAGAATCCCCTTTTGACTGACTCTGAAAAAAAATGACCTAAGAAAACGATATGTAGAGTTTCTGCTTTGCCATCAAGGCTGCTTACACCAATTATACACCGTAAAATAGCACCACCATAATGTAATTTTGCATAATGAATTACGGAGTCAAAAACAATCATCAATAATGATGACAGTGGTCTTTTGCCTTTATAAGAAGCAGCATAGTCTTCAATGATATTTATTGACCTAGAAGTCTCCAGCAATAAGTAATCATGAATTATTCATAGCAGATAAAAGATTTCCAGTTATCTGATGGGATCCAATCTGCCCTCATAAAATGTTTGAAGCCTTCTGGCATTTTGCCCTTTGTAGGAGCCCGATTCTTCCAGCTATTTGGTTCACAAGAACATCTTGCATTTCAGTGGAGAAAAAAAACACCCTCTTATTGTGATAAATAATGAAGTAACTCTCTACAATCCAATATTTTTAACACACCCCATCATTTAAAATTTTTGACTTGACTATATATTTTCCTTAATGTTGACATCCTAGGACTTTCACATTTTTAAATAGCTTCTGAGTTTTGCTTTTGGGGCTCTTCCAGGTCAAATTATTAATGTACCCTCCCTCCCCACTGAAGATGTTTAACACGCTTCGCATTTTTCACATATTCAATGCTGAGCTCACCCATCTTTCTGTACAACTTCCGCCTTTCTCCCGTAACACCTCCTTCGCATACAGCTGAACCTCAAAATCCCAGTAAGTGGTTTCAGCATGAAATCATAGGCAGAATTTGGAATAGAAACATTATTTTAAAAACTGAGCTGAAGAAAAGTGTAATACAAAGCTAGAAGATCTCTTGGTAGTTTAAGCACCGTTTCCTCTGTTCTGGTTCCTCATTTTCCCTAGTAATGGTTCCAGTGAAGTAAAGTACTTTTCATGGATACTGATTAATTGAAATGAATGTTCCCAAGTAACAAGGAAGAGAAGACAAGAGAGGGAGAAGGGAAGAAGGCATTTGCTGAGCATCTACACCTCTGCATTGTTGGAAATTTTCCGAGCACTGTGGATAAAAGCACAGACACCAGAGGCAAACTGCCTGGGTTTGAATCATAATTCTGCTAGCGTCCCGTCTCTACCTGTAAGGCCCTGGGCAAGTTATTT
The DNA here is from genome assembly GCA_004363435.1 of Platanista minor. Taxonomy (NCBI): domain Eukaryota; kingdom Metazoa; phylum Chordata; class Mammalia; order Artiodactyla; family Platanistidae; genus Platanista; species Platanista minor. The sequence continues at coordinate 9,393 of RJWK010026418.1, read as the reverse complement.
ACGCCTTCCTCAAGCTCCTCATCTGTAAAGAAGGGATAATAATAGGGCCAATTCATAGAGGAGTGGTGACGATTATGTGAGTTCATATGTGTCAAGTCTTATAACAGCGGCTGGCTTATAGTCAATGCTATAAACATTAGCTAATTATTACAATCGCTGGTTATCATCAGATCTCATATGGATTTGGCGTACAACAGCCCTAATAGAAGATGGTTATTATCTTCTGCATTTTATTGAAGACGAAACTGGGGTGCACTGAAGTTAAGTAAGCTGACCACACACACAGTTAATATATGGCCTGTCAGGCTGCAAACCTGTGTTCCTGCCACTGAAGGGAAATGAGGACCGAAAAGCTGGCTCTGGGGAGCTTTAAAAGGGCTTTTCCTGCAACTGAATCAGCAGGATGCCCAAAGCTTTTCACCCTCCCTAAGCATCATTTAGCTCCTATCCCTTTCATTTATTGCTTGGTTGTCCTTTTTCCCCTCCTAATTCCAATATTAATGACATATGTGAATTGGTAAGAAGAAAACATCATAATTTTGAAAGATAAGAAATGAAAGGGAACCATAAAAATCTCACTGAACGTATGGTGTTTCAGTCCCCCACCGCCTCCCTCAAAGCTTCCCCAAGTATTTCCCACTGATTTCTCTCCCTCTTGTTGACTCTTATAGCATTTATGGCCTGAACTCAACTGCTAGAACACTGTCTTGTGTACAGCTTAAGACACTAACTTGCACAGATCTCAAAAAATAAATTTCTGATAGTAAATAGCTTATTGAATTTCACCTTTTGAAAACCCATGATGAGCTTCATTTGAATAAACCCCCTCTGGCCAAGGGTTGACCAATTTGAGCCTCAACAAGAATAACTACAATAAATTAAAATGCAAATTTTGACGGCATACAACAACAAAAAACACATGAGGATGAAGGTGCATCAGCATCACTTTTGGAGAATGCTAAGGAACCAACTTATTATTTTGACAGCTGATGATTGAGAGTAAGAAGTAAACAATTTTTCTGTCTTTTCTATATAAACTGAACCTCACAGTAGCAACACAGTTGTTAAGAGGAAGTTTCTCCTTATAAAAATATTCCCGCTAATAAGTAAAGACTGATATGGAACACTTCCATCACCATAGAAATTTCTGTTGGAAAGTGCTGTTCTGGAAAGTCTACTCTAGACAATGAGCTTCAGTTGCTAACAGACACTGAGTGACAGAAGTACACAATAACAGCTTGCAAAAAAACAACAAAAAAACAACAAAAAAACCTGAATAAAATGAAGCCTCTGGATCTAACCACCAATTTCCTGTATTCACAGGAAATACAGGGGACAGAGGACTGTGTTACACAACACTCTGGGGATCCAGATGGCAAATTCCAGTTTGCCGGATACTGTTTGGAACAAATGATGCACTTTTCTTAACAAAAATAATACCCCAAAAAATTGATGGAGGAGGAAACTTAAATCTCATAAATTCCATGAATTACATAAATTCCATATGTAAGACACATATCAAACAAAATTACAGTCCATCATAGCCTTTATTAAAAGCCTGTTTCAAACAGACTGTAAAATAAATAATTACTAATTTTAAAACAATTGAAGTCTCTCCTTCTGTATCGCTGTTGTCTTTCCAAAAGGGTCCTGAGCCTGAACTGAGTCAAAAGTCAATCATTCTAATATTTACAGCTTAGTTGTAACCATGTCATATGATTGATACAGTGTCTATGTTAGTTTCCTGATTTTGATGATGTATTGTGGTTATGTGAGGTGTTAATCATTGGGGGAAGCTAGGTGAAGGGTACACAAGAGCTCTCTGTTTGTTTTTGCAACTCTGACAATTTTCTAAAAATATTTCAAGATGCATATTTGTCAAAATCAATCACTGTGCTGGAAACCATCACCAGCTGATTTCTAGTTGCAAGTCATACAGGCCCAACAAAACACTAAGGTCCCTGAGACAAGGATAATCATATAATTCTCTGGACTTCCCCCCAAATATTGGCATTTTATTAGGCATATGGTGGGAGGATGAAGAGGGTGGAAGAACTGGGAACATAGGAGGAATTTCAAAATATTTGTAAATTGATAAGTGGGAGACATTAAGAAATCATGGGTTAAATTTTGCGACTCAAGGATTTAAATGTATGGTTACTGTGCTCTTGATTTCACCTCTGTTGGAAACTGCTAGAAAAATAGTTTCCAATTATAAAATATGTGAATGGAAAAATAGTCCGAGGCATTGGAACAGATAACCATTACTCACACTACTAAGTGTGGTTGAGTCTTCCTTTAAAACATCTAACTCAACACATGTTGCCAAATGACTAGGAAGCTGGCTCAGTTATTAGGTTCAGTTGTAATATACAAGATCCTTAATGCAAAAAGAAGTCAAATGCTTTTCAGACAGACAAATATTCGCAATTTTTATTCTTACTTTTTAATTTTTGGCTTCACCACTTAAATTACTGTCCAACGGCATAAAGCAAAAGAGAACTTTAAAAAACATTTTTAAAAAAACCTGGAAATGCGTCACTGAGAAAAAGATGTTATCTTTCTATCCAAAACAGTGGAAACTTATGAACTTTTCTCAATATCGTAGTTCTGTCTACACGACCATTGCGTAAGTTTTATAAATGTCACTGTCAGCAAGCAATTGAAAATTGTTTTTTTCCAAATGTTGGAGAAAGAACAACTATCTTATATTCATTAAAGCTAATCTATATTGGCTTTAATTGACTGATGGAGCATTGTGTTAATAAGCTCGAGTTTATTAGGTTCAATTCCTATGTGGTCTACTTAGCTTCTCTCAGTAGAATATTTGGTACCATGGTCTTCGACCATGTTTAACTCCCAGACTCTTTACACTGTAGTTTAGCCCAACCCACCCCTACTGTTGCCAAATAGCTCAAAGTATCATCTTAAAATCGAAGCTCAGCATGTCACAGTTGTTGAGGCTTACATTTTTTTTTAAACAAAACTTATCTTACTATGAAGTGAATGAAAAATTCTAGTCTTAAGGAACCACAGAAAAAGCTCACATTTGCTCTGCCCCAATAGAGTAATCTTTGCCCTAGTCTACTCCCACTAGAATGTTAACTTCATGAGTGCAGAGACCCTGTCTGTTTTATTTACCCTTGTATCACTGGTACCCATGACAGTGCCTGGCACTCAATGTTTATTACATGAAGCTCACAAAAAGCTATATGCTTTTCCAAAGCCGAAAACACCTATTTCACATGGAAACTGAGTACTTAGCAAACTTAAACGGTGGTTTCCAAAATGTGGTCCTCAGACGAGCAGCATCAGCATCATCTGGGAATTTGTTAACAAATACAAATTCTCTGGCCCTACTACAGACCTGCTGAATCAGAACCTCAGGGGTGGTGACCTGAAACATATATTTTAACAAGCCCTCCAGGTGATTCTGAGGCATGCTAAAGTTTGATATCTACCGGTATAATCTAAGGAAGAAAACTTTCCCAAATTCAGCTCTGATTTGCATCACATAAACTCAGCTATTTCAGCACAGAAACATACATATCCTGGAATGAGTCTCTGGAAAATGACTTTCTGTAAAGACTAGATATGTGGGCCAATAAAAGTTGATCACTGTTATGCACTTTATATAGCAAGATACCTTGAATCGTAAGACAAGAATGTGTGTAAGGCTTCCTCCCAGACAACCTATTTTATGGCAAATCTAAACAGAACTTATTTAATGAGCATGGAAGTAACGTGATATGGTGTTAATGTCCCCACACCAAGAGTCAAAGACCTTTGTTTTTCTTTACTAGCTGAAAATTATCCAAAAAACTCACTGGGATTCCTCATCATTTCACTGAGCTAAACAGTACCAAAGTGGAAAATTCTATGATTCAGTAAGAGCATCCAGGGCCCAAAATGTTCCAAAACCAACATATTTCTAGATGACAGAAAGAAGGATGATATCCATGCTGTATCCAAAAAGCTCCTGACAAGCCAGAAGAATAAATTTAACAAAACAGTATTTTAGAGGATAAAAATTAACATCTACACCTGAATGAAACATACACATACTCAGGTACAAGTTTGGGAAGATTTGACTCAGCAACAGCGTATATTTAAAGAAAAAGACTTCGTTTGCAGTATACACCCCATGAGCCAACACTGTACCCACTGTCACCCTAAAAGCAACAGTGACCTTAGAATGTCTTAGCAGAAGCAAAGTATCTAGTATCAAAACCACGGCTGTGCTGTGATCCGGTCTGGGCATCCCACATCTGAAGTGCCTGCATTCATTTCCAAGCCCTGCACTTCGTGGAGTGCACAGGTGGAGTGGAACAGCAAGGATGATGCTGTGATCTCTGCAGAGCAGATGAAATCACTGTGAGGAACCGGACAATGGAAAAGAAAACTCAGGCTTTGGTGGAGGCATGCTGGTTTATCTTCAAATATGTTAAGGGCTGTCCTAAGGAAGGATTTAAAGTGCTCTGTGGAACTTGAAGGGGTTAAAGTCAATGAGTAGAAACTGATGAACAGCCTTTGGTTGCAAAGAGGGTAAAGTAAAAGGCGAGGAGGCTTGTGATAGTTTTATGTGCCAGTTTCTGGGCTCCAGGACCCAGGTAGTCAATCAAATATTACTGTAGGAGTTGCTGCGAAGGTATGTTGTAGCTATGGTTAACATCTACAATCGGGTGACCTTAAGCAAAAGAGATTAGCCTGAATGATGTGGGTGGGCCTTATCTGATTACTGGAACGCCTTTAGTGCAAAAACTGAGCTTTCCCAGAGCAAAAGAAATGCTTCCTCTAGCTTGCAGCATTCACTCCTCCCTGACTTTCCAGCCTGCCATCTTTCTCTACAGATTTCAGTCTTGCCAGCTCAAATAAATATAGAAAGATGTAATTTGTGTGTGTGTGTGTGTGTGTGTGTGTGTGTGTGTGTGTGTCCTACTGTTTCTGTTTCTCTGGAAGACTGTAACTGATACAGTTGCCCAAGGATAGAACGGTCTATTTCTTCTCATGCTGAGTTCCTGTTACCAGAGATATTCAAGCGCAGGAGAGGAAACCACTTTGGCAACAATAAAGAGGCCATTTAGAAGATATGATTCTTAATGAAATTATATAGCACGTATAGACCACATAGTCTAACTTAATTTATTCTCTTTATTGAGGAGCCAGGCTTCATCTGCTCTGGGAATATAATAATGAGCAGAAACGGTTACTACTCTGCTTTTTTGGAATGTACATGAATCCTGTACTATGTGCAAGCTCTTCTAGAACACAAAGTTGGCACTCAACAGATACTTGTTGAATGAATAATTGAATGAATGAATAAAAGCATAGTTTAAGATTATAGGGAAATATATAGATACATAAATTTATATATTTTTTTGAGAAATGTTTCTATCAAAAATATGTAAATGTTTTAAAGCTTTAATTTTTTAATAAGGATAAGATTTGATTATCAAAAAATTCTATAACACGCCATATTTCCTCCTCCAGTAAGGCATAAGTCCAAATTATTTTCCTAAACTCTTGTCGTGTTTTGACCCCTTTACATACTGAGCCTAAAAAAACACCCTGACTTAATGTCTATTCATTTCACACATTTGAAAGTGCAAATTCCTTCAGCATAGAATCTACAACCTCTGGATAGTCTGTAACGTTATACACTCAGTGGAGGAACACTCATAGCCAACTACTGACCTGAGCGTGTTCATCCAGCCTCCAGTGATGGACAGCCAGGAAACCGACCATACTGCTTTTCCAAACACGAATGTTAAGGAACACAGGGGAAGAAATGCACGGATTTCAATAATAAAAGCATGATAGTATTAGGACCATATTTATATCACACTTGTAACTTTTCAAAGTACCTTCACAGCCTATCCGAACTGCATCACTGTAAAAAAAAAAGCAAATAACAGTATCATTTGACGGATGAATAAAAAGAGAGAGTCATGGATGGGATGAAGGTGAAGTTTAAAACCCAATCCTTTCACTCGGTTTGGTTGCGTGCTTTTTGCTTTCATTAGATCATACTGACAGAACATGGTGCATCATATTCTCTTTTGATAACAATGGAAAATGTACCCTTTAGTAGAAGATGATTCATCAGTCTTCTTACTCTTGATCCAAAGCTATAACAAATGGAATACTGCATTACAGGGGAACTTTCCTACATATACAGGTTGCTGAGAATCTTGGTTGTATTGATTGGCAACTTACCCCGTACTCCCAGGGGGCTTTGCCATGCATTGGTAATTCACTGATCACTAGAACTTTCTTACAAAAATAAAACTCTTTAGATTTTTTATTACAAAATTCTAATGATCATTTCATTTCCTAATAAAAGGTGTTTGAAAGGAACAGGGTGATACAAAATGAAAACACTTAGTAGCAAAGTTGCAAAACCCTTGCACAGTCATAAACTGGGATTCTAGACTTGGCTGCGGCTCCAATAAGTTTGGTGATCTAGGTAAGGATCTCTCTCATGTGTATGTATAGGAGCTTTACCTATTTGCTTATTCCAGGCTGAAATTACCTATTTCAGGCTGCCTTGTCTTCATAATATAACTACTTTCATTTTTAATGGGATGGAAGAAATTATGGCTGTTTTTCTGAAACCACATCAATTTTTAAAGGCAGCTGGAGCAATGGGGATGCGTTTGCACTGGAATTTTGGCTTCAAGGCCAGTACCACCTTGAAAATTTGGCTGATTTCCCCAAACCCATGAGCTGGAGAAATACCAGTAATAAAAAGGGGAATTACAAGGATGATTTACAATTTTCTCCACTCCCTCCCTCAAATTTAGTCTTTGTCCGTTGCCAAGAAAACAAGTCAAGATCAAAATGGAACCAATTGGTAAATGATAATTAAACTACAGCAAAATATTTCAATAAGTAAATTAGCCATCAGATAAAAATTAAGGACAATTGAATTTTTTTTTTTTTTTTTTTTTGCGGTACGCGGGCCTCTCACTGTTGTGGCCTCTCCCGTTGCGGAGCACAGGCTCTGGACGCGCAGGCTCAGCGGCCATGGCTCACGGGCCCAGCCGCTCCGCGGCATGTGGAATCTTCCCGGACCGGGGCACGAACCCACGTCCCCTGCATCGGCAGGTGGACTCTCAACCACTGCGCCACCAGGGAAGCCCCCACAATTGAATTTTGGTAATATATCCCAGCAGAAAAAAGCAGAGACAGGGATATTTCCTTTTGACTTTGAAAAACAGTTCTTGATTTTGTTTTGTTTTCCAGTATTGTTTCTTTCCTAATTATATTTTTCTTGGGAGAAAAACTTAAGAATTGGCCACTGCTAGCCTACAAAAATGTTTACCCACCAATAAACAACCGATTTTGATTCTTTTAATTTTTCTTTCCTCTTCTTTCTTTCCTTTCCCTTTCTTTTTCTACGTCCTTATAAGCACGATTCCTCATCTTTGCTTAACTTCCTGGGCATGCAAGAAAAGTCTGCGTGACTTAAGCCTAGCACAGAAGTCTGACTTTTTGTACATATCCATAGGTATACACCTGCAGCTTGAAAACACCCTTTTATTCCTCCTGGGGTGGAAGAATCAAATGAAAATAAACTCATTTTGGATGTTTGTCCCTTTTTGCTCTTCTATCTTTGCAGGTAAAGGAAGGTATAAATGCTTGAAAGCCACAGGTAACCACATCACCGTATTTTATGACAAGAGAACAGCTATTTTTCCAGCATTATCCAAACTTGTCTCAATGCCACCTTCCTCCCTTTGGCCCAGTCCATTAAAAAACAATTACTTCTCTAACCACCATCTACACAGGAACCAATGCACCTGATTTCCGGTAATCTTTAAATTTCAACAACCACTTAGGAAAGGCTTCTTCACACACACACACACACACACACACACACACAGACGTTTCCAGGAGCTGTAGAACTTCTGTACCCACCTGAAACACAACCTGTCCCTCTTTTTACCTAAACAGATATTTAAAGAAAAATTACCATTAATATTATACTGTATAATCTTAGAACAAGAATAAATGAGAACTTGAAGAGCTGCTTGGCAACTTAAGTAGGTAAAAAGTGAGGTGCAGGACCATTGCCAGTGCTCACATTCATGTGATGCACACAGCTGAGGCTATTTCCTCTGCTCGTGGTCCTGAAACTGGACCCAAAGCCTAGGCATTATTGAAGCCACAGATCAATATGCTATATCTTCCTGAAGAGTCCATTTTAGTCACTGATTTGGGGATAAAATTGGTTTTATATTCAAACAAACATAGACATATTGTGGATCAATATCAAAATTTGCCTATATTTCTGTAAGTAATAAAACATGCAAAATAATTACATGATTGTAATGAGATGCTTGCATGACCCAATCCCCTAGATCTTTCTCCTCCTTCTTTTAGAAGTACTTTGAAGACAATGTTTAAGAAGCATCATACTACACCATGAAGTATAAATGAAAGGAAGGAACTGGTATAGCTACTTGGGTAAATAAAAAGTTCTAAAACACAAAGCTGAGCTCTATAGCATAAGGAAATTGACCTACCTAAGATGCTATTGATATTGTCTTTATTTAATATATATGAGATCTCATAAACATAACTCAGCCATAAAGAAACATCTATGTTAAAGCAGTATCTGGTGCTCATTGGAAATGTCACATTTAAAAGCAGAATTGTCTCTGCCTGTCGCACTTGAAAATAAAATGGAAAAAGCCTTCTTAAAACTTTTAATAATTGAGAGAGGGCGGGGGGAAAGCCAACAAGAACAAGAAAAAGGAAGAAAAAGTAAATCTCTTTGTGCCAAGGGAAACTGTATCACATGCTTGTTTGTGTTTGGCACCCAATTCATAGCCCAGCAATCCAAGTCTATGAACTTAAGCCTTCACAGATGAGTGCATCAATTGGCTTTTGAATCAGAGAATAGCATTACTCCATTAACTTTGAGACTATCCTTTTCAAGAAATATATTTAGCTATGGCACACAATATTTCAGTCCTAAAATGAGAACGTCAACTGTGAAATGCAACTGAAAATTTCCGTTGTTTTTCTCTCGACTCCTCCCACTTACTACACATTCGAATAATGTGAATCCAGGAAGCATTTACATAAATATGGTGTGCATTCTAGGTTTTACGGCAGGTCTTTTTGCTTTCATTACTTGGAGCCTGACACATTACAGGCTGACACGCACGAGTAAGGAAATCTATGCCCTACATGCCATGTTATTACTGGCTGCCTTACCCTTAGCCAGAGAAGGGAAACATTTACTCTGCTGGGGCAAGAATAGAAGCAAAGGGCTGGGAAAACTTGGCTCTTCACTTTGAAGATCCCACACAGTGTTCCCCATGGCTGAACCAGCAAGCTGAACTAGTAAGCTCGCCAAGCCAGGAAGCTCACCTGAAGACAGAA
>RJWK010026417.1:0-27052 GCA_004363435.1 Platanista minor | reverse complement strand
TAGTGTATATATGTCCGTGCCACTCTCTCACTTTATCACAGCTTACCCCTCCCCCTCCCCATATCCTCAAGTCCATTCTCTAGTAGGTCTGTGTCTTTATTCCCCTCTTGCCCCTAGGTTCTTCACGACATTTCTTTTTTTTCTTAGATTCCATATATATGGATGATTTTAAAGGGGATTAGAAAGTTGAAACCCGATGCATCTCCAAAAAAGCTAACCATTACAATGGATATATTAATAGCAATAGGCAAATGCAAATATTCTAATTTCAAAGGGACAATTCAGAGAAAGTGTATTCATTGGACCTCATGACAGACATAGCAAGATAAGGAAAGATACCCAGGGAAGATTATTTTCCATTACCTCTACACCTATATTTGCATTGCAAAATAATCTTTACTAAAATGAATACTGGTTATCTGCTTCCAAATGGAAAGACAAAAACAAAACTGTTCAAACTAAATATTTTAAGAATATATATATGGGTGCCAGGTTTTTTGAAAAGACCTTTTAGTGGAGGCTACTACAACTAATTAGTTGAGACTTTGGCCATACCATCTGTGAGTACTGCTGTCTTTCCTAATGTACAATTCTACAACAGCACAACACTGTTCTATAGTCCTAAACATGGAGACCTCCAAACAAACTCCCCAGGGACAAATACTAACCACCAATCTGTGATAAAAATCTCTTCTTTTGCCTCTTCCATTGCATCCGCCACATCTTCAAAATATCCTTTGGCATTAACATACCTGAAAGACAAGTTTTCTGTTTCATTTTTTTAACAACAACAAAAAAAGGAATCTATCGTATGGCAAAAGAGAAGATGGAAGCCACTGCCTAGAGTTTATACAAAACCACCAGTTTACTTTGTATAACTGGAAACAAGGACTGAAAACACCACCTTCTGTCTGCTATGTAGGAAGTACAGTAAATAGACAGAAGTAGGCAACCTGATTCTTTTCTGCTGAGAGACTAACAAACTGGTCTCATCATCATATGGGGTCAGATGAATTCTCCCATCCTGTTGAACTCACACACGGTTGTTCTTCTGAGACTGAAAGCAGACCAGTTTCTAATCCATGGGTAGAAAAGCATGCTAAGCAGGATCTGATTTAACAGAAATACCTGGCAAGTAAATTCTCTTTCTTAAATTGTGGCTAATGACTTAAATAAACTTTCCATCTGCATCATTAAGAAAATGTATGAAGGTAACTTTTAAAATCAAACTTCAAAATCTAAAGCTAGCTATCTAAAGCTCTCTGTAAAAACTCATAAAAACAAAAAGTGGGGGCTTCCCTGGTGGCGCAGTGGTTGAGAGTCCGCCTGTCGATGCAGGGGACGCGGGTTCGTGGCCCGGTCCGGGAAGATCCCACATGCCGCGGAGCGGCTGTGCCCATGAGCCATGGCCGCTGGACCTGCGGGTCCGGAGCCTGTGCTCTACAACGGGCGAGGCCACAACAGTGAGAGGCCCGTGTACCGCAAAAAAAAAAAAAAAAAAAAAAAAAAAAAACATAAAGTGGAAAACTAAGTGCTGCTCAGGTAGTCCTATAAAGAAAGGCCCTTGTTAAGTATAACGCATAATGTCTTTTCACAGCTTCAAAAATGGATTCCAGGTGAATTTAGACGACTACAATATTAAATGCTACGACTACTGTCATAGTCTTAGAGCAAAAAGATCTTACCATTTAGCTAAAGTGTTCTCTTGGATAGCAGCGTAAGACCCAAATCGATGATCTTTGAGAAAGTTGGGGCCATGTTTACGGATGAATTCTTCTATAGCCCCTGCCCACCACCGAGCATGTCTATAGCTGTTGCATTTTAAAATCAGTGTCCTTCAAAGAAAAGCAAAATGTGGAAAAGAATGTTCACTCTGTGTTCTGTCTCTTTAAACAATTTAAGAATTAAACATGTCCCATTTTGTTTTGTTACTGCAGCAAACATACGTGGAAAATTTTAGGCAAAGAGCACCATACCTATATCAAAAAAGTAGATTTTTAAACGTTTTGGGCAGGATTTAAAACTATATTCAACGTAGCGAAAACATACCTTCAGGTTACTTATTCCCTCATTCACTTATGCAAACTTGTGTAAAGGCACTTATTACAGGCCTCGAGCTTGTTATGCTAGGCTATGAGGAGGACAACGGAAGAGACATAAGGTGGGGTCCTACCTCGAAGTGTTAGAGAGTTGTTGGCCCCTGCAGAGGATGTTTCCCTTGGGACTGCCTGGTGTCCATATTCCCTCAGACCCCCTTCCCTACTCTGCATCCACCAAAGCCAACAAAATGGCATCTTCCAGCCCCTGATCTCAAAGATTGGTTCAGGGATGAGGACATTAGCCAATTCCACCCAACAAGTGAGAATAAATGCAAGGACTTGCTCAGAAATGCCAGGAAGAGACTCTTTCCTTTCCACTGAACTAGGTTTGAGTGTAAGAGGCAGCCATCTTGCTTCCACCAGGGGACCAGCCTGAGGATGGAGCAGATCCCAGGAGACAGAGCTGAGAAAGGCCAGGAAAATGCATCTCAGTGACATAGTTGGAAGCTTGGAATCAGCCATGGTTAACGTGGCTTATTAGTTACTTCTGATGTAACGCAGATGGCACTGGATTTTTCTACTGCCAATGACTAAACTATCCTAAATGGTTACAGATTTATAAGTACAGAAAAAAAGTTCAGAGTAGGAGATCATAAAAAGTTATTACATGACAAATGTCAGAATTGGTGACTACCACCCGGAAATAAGTTATCCAAATTTGAAGTTCAGAGAAAACAAGGTGTTGGAGCCAGCGGTCTCCCTGCCATTTAGGGAGAAACCCACCTCAGTATAAAAGCCCTGTGAGTGAGGAGGGAGCGTTTGCCTTTTGGGGGAAATGCAATGATCCTGATGAGAAGCATGGGAGGGGCTATATTCACAGACACCAAAATAAATATTTACAAAGATTAGGGATGTCCAAACATCCTAATATTGATGCTTGGCTTTTGTCTGGGGGGTGAGACGTGGTGGTGCTGGGAGCAGTGAGGCATTGTCCATCCGCCGCCGCAGGGCTGACACAGGACTCTGTGGGCAGGTCAGGAGGGCATAGAAAGTGCCTGGGCTTGAGCCAACATGCTAGTACTATTCCAACTGAGTTGAAATGCCTCTGAAAACCAGTTATGAGAAACAGATATTGTAGAAGAGATAGTGACAAACAGCAGTCTTATCACAGGATGTGAGCCAAAGAAAAAAAAAAACAAAAAAAACCATTCCAAACATGGAGATAGGAAGAAGAAAGGTGAAGAGGAATTAAAAAATGTGTGAGAAGGGGTGGTGAAGAGAACCGTCTCCATAGAACTGAAAGGCTATATTAGGGAGGGGTTGCCAGTAAAGGCAGAGAGATAAAAGGCCTCAGATTGTAAATGGAGGAACTTAGGCTTGTTTGATACAATGAGGAGGACCACTTATACCAGGGAGGAAGCAGATGAAACCTGGATCTGTACGGATTCATTTGTCAAGGGTGTGCAAGTGAGTGAGGAAAGGAGATGGAGATAAGACGGCCAGTAAGTAACTGTTATAGCGACCAATGAGAATTGTGGCCTGATTTCTACGGTCCCCCAGAAAACAGGAAAGTATAGTACCAGGAGAGAGGTGGGGTTCTTTTTGTTTGATTGATTGTTTGTTGGCTGTGCCACACGGCTTGTGGGATTTTAGTTCCCTGACCAGGTATTGAACCTGGGCCCTGGGCAGTGAGAGCTGAGAGCACAGAGTTCTAACCCCTGGACCACCAGGGATTCCCAGGAGGGAGTTTTATTGGCAGCACCACTACACTTCCAATAACCAATCCTGAACCTTCTGTTGTCAGAGATCAGGAAGTTCAGCACTTTTTTTCACACACACAAACACACATGCAAACATATTACTAAGAGTAGCATATTTACATAATATATATATATTTAATGTCAGTGTGTATAAAGAGAGAAATGTATATCTATACGTATTTATACACGAGGCTGAACTTTATAGAGACAGATGTATATATAAAGACACACATATATTGTATAACTACAGTCTTCCAGAAACAAACATTTATCAACACACACACACACACACACACACACACACACACACACACTCGCTAATAAAATCTATAGGAAATGTACAGTTGAGTATCCTTCAAGATATCTTTCTTAAAATCTGTATGTAAACAGAATTTTTCTAATCAAATCACTTTTTACACGTTTTGTTAATAAAAGGATATCAATTTATAAAGTAAAATTTTACTTTTAAAAAACATGAATTATTACTCCTTATCTGTTTGGTAAATTGGTATTATCGGGTAGTCAATTTTGTTAAAATAGGCAAATATTTTATTAAAACAGGCACGTAGCAACACACGGGATCATTTATCCTGACTCGTACATATGTAATTCACATCTTAAAAATATACAACAAGAAAAGTAGTTTCATCACTTTTGATTGAGAATGGGTTCTAAATAACAATTTTCTAACATCTAAATTATTTTACCATCTTCTTCACTTAAGGTTGGGAGAAAAACTCTGTTTTTAGAGAAATCTTTTAAAAATATTTCCAATTTGTACCTTGAAAGATTATCAATTCGGAGTCCATATTTTGTCTCTGTCTCCTTCTTTCCCACCTTAACTCTGAATTCTTTATCTACCAGCAGGACGAAGGCAATAGCACCACTCTCTGGTTTCATATATAGTAAAAAGGAATCTTTTACTATCAACCACCTGTAAGAAGGAAATAAGTATTTTTAAAGTTGTACTGAATTACTGAAACAAAAAGAACAAATTATTATGACACGTCTTAAGTAAACACTCTAGCAGACAGTAAACATAATTTTATTTTTTACACAAGGGATCTATTTTTTTAAAAACATGAAAACACTATAAAACAAAAAACAATAAAAAATCTTCCTATTACGTTTTTTTGAGAAGTACTAGCACCAAGCAATTCAAAACAATTCATTAGCTCTTTAAACACTAATGGCAAATCCTGGAAGAATGCCCCTGATATGGGCAGGCAGCGCTAATAGGATGCAAAGCAGGCGCCATAGTTGTTGTTTGAAAAGTGGAATGGGTTGGTGTCTGCTAAAATAAAACACCGTAAAAGAGGCCAGTGAGTCTCTGAATAAGTAAAACCCCCCTTTCAAAACAATCCAGTAAGCATCCAATAATCTACATATTGTCATATTGTTGTTCATTTCAAATCATTGGTGGCTTTAAGGACCATTAATAAATGATGCTCAGTGGAACATGGTCTCTCAAAAGTATACCTGCATTCAATCCAATATCTATTTCAGAGCCTCACGATGCAAAAGTACAGGGATAAACTGGGAGTTCGGGCAGAGGTAGAAACAACACAAAGATAAATCAGACATGTTCTCAAAGGAGCTTATTAGGCTGGTGGGGTACGATGACAATTCTAGGCTGAATGGATAGGTACTAGAGGAAAAAAGCAAAAAGTGACATGTGTAAGGAGGAGGGAGTCCTTAGTTCTCACTAAGAGAATGAGCTAGTGGCATTCTCCCAAAGAGCTGGTGTCTGAGGGAGGCCAGGAGGAAGCCCACCACGTAGAGCCCGAAGGGTTCAAGGTGTACATCCCGTATGGAGGGAAGTTAGCAAAGGCTCCAACGTGTGGGAATGCTGCCCGTACTGGAAGAAAGTCTGGGGAGGCCGGGGTTTCTGGAGGTGTAGTATGAGGAAATGGACAGTGAAGGTAGGTGGGGTGGGCGTGGGGAACAGGCAAAGGCCACATTGAGGAGGTTCTGAAGGCCGTGCAAAGGAGGGTGACTACATCATGGAACCACTTTTTTCTAAACTTGCCTGGTCATCAGAATCTCTTGAGATGCTTGTTAACAAAACGGCAGATTCCTAGGCCCTACCACAGATCCATTAAAAAGGCTGGACAATCTGTGTTTCTATAAAAACACCCAGATGCCTTTTAAAGAAGGGAATCCTCCTGCCCTGGCAAGGCAATGGGACAATAAATCATGGGAACTATATTTTAGAAAGAAAGGTCTGAAGGGTAAGGAAGGATGTCCTGTAGCAGGTTAGCAAGCTGCTGTAGTAATAGACAACAGTGCTTCTCACCACTTCACTGTGAATATGCATCACCAGGGGATCCTGTTAAAGTGCAGATTCTGATTCGGGAGGCCTGGGGCGGGGCCTGAGATTCTGCATTCTAACAAGGCTCGAAGGGGACGCTGAGGTCAGGACCTCATCTTGCGTAGTCAGGACGCAGATGATAGGCGTGACACTGACAGTGGAAAGAGCGAGAGAGAAAAGGGTGGGACGGATTTGAAGTGAAAACAAATGGCAACTTTGTCAAGCTGCATCTAACATCATATCCACCTGCCACTGTAGAGTGATCAAATGAATCGGTCGATAACTAAATAAAGTAACAATGGGAGTATTATATCACACACTAGGCAACGTAAAGCACATTATGAAATAGGTCAGGCCAGAACACCTGGACATAAATTAACTAATACTGTAAACGTTAACATGTGAACTCAGCGTTTAAAAGAAATGTATAACAAATCATTACTGAAGTTGGTAACCACATTACATTTTAGTGGCTCTCTAATTTGGGATTTAATGTAGACAAATCTACATTGATTTCCACATGGTTTCATTTAATTCATTTGTTTTTTAATATATAGGCTGTCTCCCTTCCAATAAAGGGGCATGGGATGGATTTAGGATAACACAGTAAAGGACATACATGTGCTATGGCTAATAAAAGGAAAAATATCAACGTCACAGAAAGCAAATACCTAACCACAACACTAATATAATTATGGTGATGGCATGCCAATGTGGGTTTGAGCTTCCTGGTTTTTCCTTCTTTTTTTCTCTTTTTTTATAAATTTACTTATTTATTTTTGGCTGCGTTGGGTCTGTGTTGCTGCGCGCGGGCTTTCTCTAGTTATGGTGAGCAGGGGCCATTCTTGGTTGCGGTGCGTGGGCTTCTCATTGCGGTGGCTTCTCTTATTGCAGAGCATGGGTTCTAGGTGCCCGGGCTTCAGTAGTTGTGGCTCACGGGCTCTAGAGCACAGGCTCAGTAGTTGTGGTGCTCTGGCTTAGTTGCTCCCCGGCATGTGGGATCTTCCCGGACCAGGGCTCGAACCCATGTCCCTGCACTGGCAGGTGGATTCTTAACCACTGTGCCACCAGGGAAGTCCCTTCCTGGTTTTTCTTATCAAATGAATAAATTAAGGAAATAAAGAGGTCACCCACCAAAAAACTAAATTCCAAAGGAAGTTTCTCACTTGGAACGTAATAAGGCAATTGAACAATATTAATGGATAACATTCTCAATAATTTTCAGCAAATGCAGAAATTTATGTTTTATAAGAATTCTCATAACTCTGCTCAATATAAATGCCAAGGCCAGGATATCACGTGGTACCTCAGGCATTCTGATGGGGCTGGGTTATGAGTCCAGACACGTAGCTGCCTGTTGATAAAAGAGCTGGTCAAGGTTAAAAGAGAGTAGATGGATCACATATCTGGTAAAGGTCCTTCTTTAGCTACAGTCCCTTGTCCCAGCTTGACTTCCGATGCAAGCTAGAGAGCAGACAGCAGGGCACAGGCCCAGAGCACCAGTGTGCTATATTGCTGATGCGGAAGGAGCCACGGGCTTTGAAAACCACAGCTGGCAGGTCTGTCACACTGAGAGAGAAAGTCCAAGATGTGGCAGCCTGGAAATACACAACCGTTTAGTAGTGACTGCTGGATTTTGAAAGTTGAAGGCCAAAGCTAATGGTTTCCCTTTTGACAATGATGAGTTGTTCTCTACAACAGTCATTAGATATAAGGTGAATTGATGCCGGGCCTTAATTTAAAGCTCTTCTTAATTATGCCATTCATTAAACCTCTTCTGGTTTCTCCCCTTTCTCTCTTTTGTCAACAGGTGTTTTCCTTTAACAGGAGACTATGCATCAAGAAAGGAATCCATCAAGCAGCCTTCAGGGGGTCAGTCCCTGCTGCTCAGGGACTAAGCGTCTGCCTGCCTTGAAGTCAGCCTCCCTGGGCTCCAATGCCGGTTTTGCCACTTGTGCACTTGTGTGAACGTGGGTAACTGAGCCTGAGGTCTAAATCCATAAAATGAGGATAACGATAATGCCCAGCTCATAAGTGTTTGTGAGCAGATCGCTGGGATGATTCATGGACATTGCTTAACACGGTGCCTGGCACCAACAGACGTGAGCTTTCATGAGCACTCTTGTTCTAAACAAGGTGAGATTGTGGCCTGTCCTAACAAGGTGTGACCACCTGTGCTACTACTTGCCGTGTCGTTCAGATACAGAGAGACCCGCATGAGCCAGACATCACCTTCTCAGCCTCGTCTCCTCCCCCTTTACTCCCACCCCGGCGGCTGCACTGGTCCTGAGACTTGCTAAACTTGTTCTTTGGGCTTCCACGTTTGCTATTCCTCACCCAGAAATTATTTCTTCCAGATCCTCCCATGGGCAGTCCCATCCTATCCACCAACCTTTGGTTTAAACATTCCTCCACAGGGAGGCTTTCCCGGGTTCCCATCCCACCCACCACTCCATCCTGTTTAGTTCTTCATAGCACTTATCACTATGTCTGCTTGTTTATTGTCTCTCCTCCACTAGAAAATGAAGAGAGCCTTGAGAGCAGGGAATGTGTGTCACGTCCACTGGTATCTTCCCAGGGCCGAGAGCAAGTCTCCAGGCAAAGCAATCCTTCTGCCTAAATAATGGCTGTGCAAACGGGCCCCAGAGAGTAAATGAAATCATTTAGACACTGTCACTGTCTAAAAATTGTAATTCTTGGTGTAGCTCACAGTTCAGTAAAGTAGATGCTAAATGTGTTAAAAACTATTTATCTCGTTCTTTTAAGACACTATTTGAGATAAGAAACATCATCTCGTCCATCAGTAGGATGTGCTGTTTAAGGAGATGTTTCAAATTGTGGGAAGAAATGTTTGCTGTGTTTGCCATTTTTTTTTTCTTTCTACTTGTGCCTGAGACAAGGTCATTTTGAGACTTGACTGAAAATCTGATTGCCTTGTTGGCCTTGTGGCAATCTGTCAATATAGACTATATAAAGCAATCAGAATGGTTTTTTATGGATACAAAAATGACAAAGAGAGTTATGACCAAGTGTTGCCCTTAAAAGTAAACTCCTGTTTAGACACCAATAGCCTTCTAGTGTGGGAAATTTTCGAAACAAATTTTGTCAGCTATATCTTATCATCTTTATTTGGTACTGACTTTTTATACCTCACGAATGTGACTCAGGAAATACTTATTCATGTGGAACCAAGGCTTCAAGCTTCACGGGAAGACTTACACAATTTAAAATGATGACACATTTCATTCCTGGGAGGATCACATCTTCTTAGATTGTCCTGGTTGAAGTCTGACATAATCCAGACTTTAAAAGTCGGGGAGGTGTATTTCCTTTATATAACAAAGTCTTCCCTCCCCATCTTTTAGGGATGCCCCTTCTCATAGAGGTTAAGCTCAAACATCAGTTCCTTGGCTCCCAGAGCTAAAGTCGCCATCTGCAGTCCTCAAGTCCCTCATTATCCCATTGCCTACTTTTTCCTTCAAAGCTCTGATCACCACCTGCGTTGATGTTGTTCATATTGCTTGTCAGCTTCTCCACTGCCTGCGTTCCCCTCCAATAGAGCTCTGTGAGGGCAGGGACCTCGTCTTGTTCACCACTGCTCTCACAGCGGCTAGAATACAGCCTGGCAAACATTAGGTACTCAATAAATGACAAAAGGGACCAGATCAAGGCTTCCATTTCTTGAGTAGATGTCTTAGGTTGGGTTGCTCCATAAGTCAACTCTGAGACAGGGATGTAAGTGAAAGAAGTTTGTAAAGGGACTTACTAGGGAGCGTAGTAGGAAGCACAGGAAGGGAAGGACGGGAAGGAAGACATCAAGGATGTGTTTTCACACACTTTACTGTGGGCAATTGGGCTGCAAATCTGCTGGGGAACTCCAGGAGACGGTACAGAGTTTGCTGCAGAATCACCCCACGTGAGGGGTGAAAGGGCTGGACTCCCTCCAGCTCTTGGCTGAGGGCTGCTCCTGGGGGCTGCGAATGCTTCCAGCCTGCTCTGTTCAGGCAGCCCAGAGCAAGACTTCAGTCAAAGTCTTGCAGTCTGGGGCTTCCCTGGTGGCGCAGTGGTTGAGAGTCCGCCTGCCGATGCAGGGGAAACAGGTTCGTGCCCCAGTCCCGGAAGATCTCACATGCCGCGGAGTGGCTGGGCCCATGAGCCATGGTCGCTGAGCCTGCGCATCCGGAGCCTGTGCTCCGCCACGGGAGAGGCCACAACAGTGCGAGGCCCGCGTACCGCAAGAAATTAAAAAAAAAAAAAGTCTTGCAGTCTGAAATCCGTACTTGGCACTCAGCAGAGACCTTAGGCAAAGTTGGTGACTGAGGAGGAGTAGGCAGGAAGAATCTGTACCAGGGCCCCCGTGGGCTGGGAAGTTCTGTCTCCCAGAGAGGCATGATGTGGGGCAGGAAGCAAGGGCAGAAGCAGGCTGGCTTAAACTCTGTTCCTCTCCTGGCTTGGCACTTGGTGTTGTCCTGGGTTCTGTACAACTGGGGGTGGGAGGGCGTGGGAGAGGGTGGGAAGATACTTCAAGTGGGAGTCTCTGAATTTCCTGTGATGTTACTTGTACCCCAAGTTTCCCTATATATCCCAAGTTTCCCTATGTAAATTACAGAAGTTCATTTGAAAGCAAATATTTTCTAGTCTATTGTTTCCCTATTTATTTTAGTAAAAATAATTTTTGTAACCTAGAAATTTTCCATTTTCTCTAGCCAAATCTCTTGATCTTTTCTTTCTATCCTTTCAAAACCCAGAAGATAAGAGCTCAACTTAATGGTATTTTTTGCTGGCAGTGTATCTGAAATAAAGGTAGATTTAAAGGTAGATTCTAGTTTTTTTTGTTTTTTTTGTTTTTTTCTGTGGTACGCGGGCCTCCCGCTGCTGTGGCCTCTCCCGTTGCGGAGCACAGGCTCCGGACGCGCAGGCTCAGCGGCCACGGCTCACGGGCCCAGCCGCTCCATGGCATGTGGGATCCTCCCGGACCGGGGCACGAACCCGCGTCCCCTGCATCGGCAGGCGGGCTCTCAATCACTGTGCCACCAGGGAAGGCCCTCACATATAAGTTTTAATATAGACATATTTTTTTCCGTTCTCTTTGGAAATAGCTAGGAGTGGATTTGCTGGGGCATATGGTAACTGTATGTTTAACATTTTGAGGAACTACCACACTGTTTTCCAAAGTGGGTGCATCATTTCACATGATGCACCAGCAACGTATGAGGGTTCCAGTTTCTCTACATCCTTGTGAACACTTGCTATTGTCCATCTTTTTTTATCATAGCCATCCTAGTGGGTATGAAGTTGTATCTCACTGTGGTTTTGCTTTACATTACCCTAATGAGTAGTGATGTTGAGCATATTTACTTGTGCTTATTGGCCACTGTCTATGTTCTTTGGCTGAGCAATTTTTGAATCCTATGGCCCACTAGGTCTTTATGTATGTAATTGGCACACTCTGCCTACAAGTCCAAGTTTGAGTAGAATGTTTAAATAGAGCTGAAACCTGGAACTTAATTTAAAATTTGCTCTGCCATGACTTTCAAAGATTTATCGCTGAAAACTAGTATATAAAAACTCCCCAAATACTCAGTTTATTAAAACCAACACACAAAACTCTCAAGTCCTACCTTTTGGACCACCGGTAGCAAGCCCTTCCCTGACCACAGCAGTTCAAGCCTGGTATTCTGTGTCCACCGGATCTTTTCATTAGCATACCTTCTCTGAAAGAGACATCAAGTTAACCCATCATCTTCAAGCTTCCAGCTCACACTTAGCTGATACAGCCTCACACCTTAGGACTAAATAAACCCTTTCATTCTCCCGTGTCTTTCCTCCCCACTTTTTCCTCTTTCATTGTCAAATAGCTCAATGCTATGTTTACTAGGCTGAGTACTCCAGCAGCTAATCTTTTAAAGTACTCTTGTCAGACGCAGGCCTGTTGGCACTGGGGGCAGCATAATTCTGTTACACACACTGCAGGACCTTAAGCATTCCAGCTTCTGGCTCTAAATGCTGAGCGTTCCCTCCAGTCACTGTGACAGCCTGAAAAAAGACCCCACACGTTGCTAAATGCCTGCACGGGGAAGGTTCAGCTGCTGTTGAGACCACTGGAGATGTTCACTCACAGATTCCACAGATATATTTCTGCATCCCTTCACCTACAGTTCTGGTACAAAGCCATGCCAAAGAAGCAGAGCAAAGCTATTATCGATACTTTGGAAGAAAAAATATCCTGGTTTTGAAAGATGTGAAAAGAAAGAATAATAATAATGGCTAAATGAACAAAAATTAAAACAGCTGCTAACAATGCTCTTTACTACAAAAGTTAAGCTCTTCGTAATATCAGGCTCTCATATTATGAAGGAAAATAATCATTAAGTAAATTTATACTTGGCATACATTTTATACAGTATGATTTTTAGTATAAGTGATTAAAAGAAGGGATCTTGCATATTTGATTTTTAAGGCATTCTCCCACACATCATATTTGCTACCTCTGTTAAACACCCCTACTGTGGGGTTAGAGGAGGAGAGTGGAGCAGTTGACACCCTTGTTTAAAGTAGCAAGATACTCGGTTTTGTATAAATAGATCCCTCAGTTGCTCTAACTCTGTTGGGAAGAAAAGCAGCTATCAGTGAAGCCAGGTGAGCTCTATCACCTTGGCAAATGTTAAAAAATCAAGTGTTAACGCTCATCAACTTTTCACACTTCTCCTTAGAGATCCGACACTGGAACTTACATGCCCTTTGGTCCCAAATCATGGATGAAGGACAGCTGGCTTATATCAAGGAATTCTGTCTGAAAAGAGGCCAAAAATCCAAACTTTAGAAAGCAAAAAAAAGAGGGGAAGACACTTATGCATTCAGAAAAATATTATTAGGTACCTTCATGTATAAACATGTCTGGGGTACTCTACAGACGACACACATCAATAACAATGGTATTGCCCTGAAAGAGTATATTTTAGAAGCATATACACAATTAATACAATCAAGAAAGTGATGTGTGCTCTAAGATGAAGAGACAATTGCTTGAGAAGGTCATGGAGAGATGTGCCAATGGCAGTAGACCATGGCAATAACAGCCTTAACAGAAAATCAAAGACGAAAAAGAGACACTCCTGGCATTAGGAGGCAAAGGGGAGACCAGACATGAAAAACACTCCACATCAACCAAGTTCTATGGGAAGAACCATAACAGTTACATGGAAAAGTAGCTATAAAGTTACAGAGTTATAGGGAGAGGGTGACCACTTCCTAGCTAATGTGACATCACAGAGGCAACGGCACTTGATCTGGGCTTGTAAATGGGATTAATAAAATGAAACATAACAATTTTCCTTTGCAGTTTTGTATACGTGATTGGGACTCTCTAATATTAACCTTGTAAGAAAAATTACACACCTCTCAAAGCTGTCAGTACTTGTGAAGTCCAATTAAATGCTTAGTTTTCTTTCTTAGGGTTATTTGAAGAAGTCTTTGAAATTCAAAAGGATTTAAATATCTTTAAAAACCCCAAATCAAACATATCCTCACATAGTACTTTTTATAAGGATTTTGAAAGTCAAGGTCTTTACATTTTATTTCTTATATAAAGCATGGCAATTCGGTACCATACATTTTAAAAATCTGATTTGTGGAACTGCTTTCTAAGCAGAAAATATAGAAATACATAGGTTATTAGAAGTGATACCACAGACTTTAAGCCACAGAGTCCAAAATGTCTCAAGTTCTCATTTTATCTCTAAGGAGCAGAGAGAAAAATACTAACCCTAGTTTACACTGGAAGAAACTACTACAGAGGTGTAACTAAATTATGCAAAGTCACAGACTAGTTGAATGGAAGAATAGGAAATGAAAAGCAAACATCAGGGAAACCACTTATCTATTACCTGGATATTTTCTTATGCACATAGCTCTTATCAAATAGTTGACAACAGAAATATTCTTTGAACTAATTCAGGACCTATAACTTGAGAATATCATACCAAAATTGCTAAATGTAAAGAATTTCATCTAGGGCTTCCCTGGTGGCGCAGTGGTTGAGAGTCCGCCTGCTGATGCAGGGGACGCGGGTTCGTGCCCCGGTCCGGGGGGATCCCACATGCCGCGGAGCGGCTGGGCCCATGAGCCATAGCTGCTGGGCCTGCGCGTCCGGAGCCTGTGTTCCGCAGCGGGAGAGGCCACAACAGTGAGAGGCCCGCGTACCGCAAAAAAAAAAAAAAAAAATTTCATCTAAATAAAAAGGTACACATTAGCAATGCAGAAAAGTTAAAGTTGTGTATTAAGATAAAATTTAAATTTATCCTAATGGTTTACTAAAGAGAAATTTGAAGGAAAAACTAGTCCTATTACATAGAAAAAAAATCTTTGGCAATAAATGCTCTAATACAGATTTATGGAATTGAAAAAGAATGTGGCAAAGCCAATTTAGAAGCAATCCTAAATAATACAATTTGAAATATAATATTGTACTGTCCAAACTTCTCCATGCATCTTCAGGGATAAGAATTCCATTCTCCATTTGGGCAGGTGATTCTCAGGGATGAGAATTTAAAGATCAATTTAGCCTGACAATAATCCATAGGGTTTATTGAGCTCTGAATAATGTACTAATCAATATCTTTTTTCTTTCCAGTGGAACTCGTGACAAGCACATTTGAATGTTAGGGAAACAGGGAAGCAAAGGGTTCCCATGCCAAAGGGACAAGCAACAAACCTGAGGGGTAATAACGGACCCTAGAAATTACTGGGGGCTCGTTTTACACTTACAAAAATATAAGTTAATTATATGTGATTATATAAAAATAATTTTTAATATGTTTTTTGCAGACAGAAGTTTTAATATGTCTCACAATTATCAAAGGAGACACACGGATGCCAATCTAATTTCTCAAGTATGAGACAGAGGCCTGCAAATCTAGTCTCTGGGACAAGTTATAATTAGTGTGAGAGGAAAATAACATTAGAAAATTAAGACAGATCAAATTGTATCCCATGCTTGAAGCATTTTGGAGAATTCCGCTGTTAGGGAGAATAATCTGAGTAGCCACCAAAAAAGAGGGATTCCCTGGCAGGACAGTGGTTAGGACTCAGCGTTTTCACTGCCGTGGCCCCGGGTTTAATCCCTGGTCAGGGAACTAAGATCCCGCAAGCTGCGCGGTGCGGCAAAAAATAAAATAAAATAAAAAACAAGAAGTAACATATATTCAGTCAGTTTAAACCAGGTTTTCCCTCTTCCAGAGGAAATGTTTAGAAGACACTCTGGAATATCTAAATACAATATGGCTCAACATTTAAAAGATTTTTATAATTGGAAAAGAAATTAAAATGAGCATTTTGAAAAAATGTAAGCATTTTAAAATCAACGTCAGACTCCAAAATATAGAAAGGCACGCAGAAAAAGAAGACTAAACTCAGCAAGTACCGTTCAAGGGCCAAAAGAAATAGTAAAGCCAAGTCACAGGCAGGCAGGAAAGTAAAACAAATGGAAAATTATTGCATGCTGGTACTAGCATGCATTTAAATAATTCTCTGTCAAAGAAAACAGCATGTCTGATTTCAGAGAATACGACAGGAAGCAGCATTTTTAGTAATAATAGAAATAATCTCCTTATTCGTTATGTTCTTTCAAAGATGCACATTCCTGAGTCCTAGAAAGGAAGAAATCCTTCCCATCAGCCTTCCCTTGAGGTTCTCTGGTTGGATCCAAATTGCTGGTTTCCCTGGGAAAATTCTTCTCCAGGATTATGAAACCACAGAAGGTCCTTTAAGTCAATGGAACATCACAGTGCAAGTTGCTGCAGAAGGTGGGCTGTGGCCCGGCCCCAGGTCATTTGTGCGTAAAGGGGACCAGCTAGGTGCATGCCCAGCATCCATTAACACATAGGCAGGCAGCAATAGGGCAGCGAGGCACCAAAAAACTCCCAAGAGTCGAGGCACTCTTGCTTCCTCTCCTAAATACAGTAGGCTTCCCTCTTTCTGTTCGTGTGTGCGTGCCATTCTCTGAACTAGAGGCCGAATCATAACTGCAGCTACTCTGAAGTTCTGCACACATACCATACACACATATTCAACCTCTACAGCAATACGGTTTATACATACACAGGCACAGAATATAATAATGCAGTGCCCTCTCAGTTATCTGAACCTTTGGATAATTGAAGGCTAACCCTTTAACACCACCACCACCACGCCCCTACCCCTGCCCCAGGCCTCAAGGGCCTCTAAGAAGGCGGAGCTCATTGTTTTCTGAGGCCTTCTGTAAAGCCCACTTCCTCCTGCTTGCCAGCCACGTGCCTCCCAAACTTAGGTCTCTGCAGCCGCTTCCAAGCCTCACCACCTCTCCTCTCTTTTCTCTGAATTCTCTAGAGCTTTTTCTCTCCTTAGCTTTTTCCCATGCTTCTCACTTACACGTGAAAAGACAAGCCTTTTACGGGCATCACAGGCCAATCAGATGGCAATCACAGTGTGCTCTGTATAATCTTTGGGTATTTCACTCTGCTCAACTGTTTTCATCACCTACTACTCAATGTTTTTTCTTTGGCATTAGAAACGCTTTTCGGCACTATTCTGGAAGTCTGAGGAGAGAAGAGGTTGATTTCTAGATAATCTAGCTTGTAGTAGCATTTCAAGTTCATTTAAATCTGTTGTTATGGACCTATTAATTAAGTTATATTTGACATTTAAAAAACAGCATCCTCATATACTGGATCCTTGCTGACAAATCAATTTTGGATTCATTTCATTTAGTTTAACCCACGGAATAATGCAGAAGTGAATACAAGCACTTGTGTTAATAAAATGATCCAAAATTTAGCTTTACAGTTTTATAAATTATTTCAAAATTTAAATCACTGAATAGTACTTACTGTTGCATGATAGTTTCTATACATGGGCATTTTTAGTAATTTTGTCAAGTAATCCTCTAGTTGCTTCTGTAATGCAAATATTTTACATTAGAGATATCATCATACTTAGGGGAAAATGTAAACAGTGACAAATGACATGACTGTTCCATCTTAACTTCTGTAAGTTATTTAATTATTTATTAAAGTTTTCATTGGACAAGGAACCCTGAATACATCCCTCTCAGAACATAAACGTTTCAGATTACAAAACAGAACTGACATTTACGTGTTAATTTTCTGGTAAAAAGTAAATTAATCTTCTGCCCTATGCAGCACCATATCACTGAATCAGTGTGGGCAGAAGTGTCCCCCGTCCTGAGGTTTCTGTTCTACTGTTGTACGTGTCTGTACTTTGTGCTACTCTTCTGAGACTCTAACTGTCCCATCTATAGTTTGGGAATGATATTTACATATATTTAGAACAAGCCACTACAAATTCTTTTTTTATTTTTACTTATTTTAACTGAAGTATAGTCGATTCACAATACTGTGTTCGTTTCAGGTGTACAGCAAAGTGATTCAGTTATACATACACACATACACATCTATTTTTCTCAGATTCTTTTCCCTTATAGGTTATTATAAAATACTGAGTAGAGTTCCCTGTGCTATACAGTAGGTTTTTGTTGCTTATCTATTTTATATATAGTAGGGGGTATATGTTAATATACAAAACTCTTAATTTATCCCTCCCCTCACTTTTCCCCTTGGTAACCATAAGTTTGTTTTCTATGTCTGTGAGTCTATTTCTGTTCTGTATATAAGTTCATCTGTATCTGTTTTTTAGATTCCACATATAAGCAACATTATATGATATTTTTCTTCCTCTGGCTTACTTTGCTTATTATGATATCTCTAAGTCCATCCATGTTGTTTCAAATGGCATTATTTCATTCTTTTTTTAAGGCTGAGTAATATTCCATAGTATGTACATAACACATCTTTTTTTTTTTTCTTTTTTTTTGTGGTACGCGGGCCTCTCACCGTTGTGGAGCATAGGCTCCGGACGCACAAGCTCAGCGGCCATGGCTCACAGGCCCAGCCGCTCCGCGGCATGTGGGATCTTCCCGGACCGGGGCACGAACCCGTGTCCCCTGCATCGGCAGGCGGACTCTCAACCACTGCGCCACCAGGGAAGCCCTATAACACATCTTTATCCATTCATCTGTCGATGGACATTTAGGTTGCTTCCATGTCTTAGCTATTGTAAATAATGCTGCAGTGAACACTGGGGTGCATGTACCTTTTCTAATTGTGGTTTTCTCTTGTTATATGCCCAGGAGTGGGATTGCAGGGTCATATGGTAGCTCTATTTTTAGATTTTTTAAGGAACCTCCATATTGTCCATAGTGCCCATAGAAGCCACTACAAAAAATTCTGGAGCAAATATATGGAAATAGATTATTTTAAAAGAGTAGATCTCAGGGCTTCCCTGGTGGCGCAGTGGCTGAGAGTCCGCCTGCTGAAGCAGGGGACACGGGTTCGTGCCCCGGTCCGGGAAGATCCCACATGCCGCGGAGCGGCTGGGCCCGTGAGCCGTGGCCGCTGAGCCTGTGCGTCCGGAGCCTGTGCTCCGCAACGGGAGAGTCCACAACAGTGAAAGGCCCGCGTACCACAAAAAAAAAAAACAAGCAAACAGAAAAAAGAGTAGATCTCAAAGCCCTCAATGATGAGCTCAATCTTGCCTCACAATGAACCCCAAAAGCTTTCTGAGGGGTAGGCAGCTTCCACATAAAGTCACTCCTGACATAGAACACTCTTCCTCTTCTGGGAAAATGCAACCTCCCCAGGGCCAGGGTGGCTTGGGAAAGAAGGGTTACCTAACTAGTTCCAGAAAAGCTAAAACAGCCTGGGTGATGGTTCAGCAGGTGAGAGAAGTTGCATCCAGACCCACCTCACCCCTCAGTAGATGCCATGTTTCTACAGCACTGCAGAAGTATGTTCAGAACAACAGAAGAGCGAAAGGACTCACCCTTCTACCAAAGAACTGTTCTTCTTGGATCATGTTTTCAGATGAACGGGGCAAACTTGGCATCTCTCGAGGCTCTTCTTTGACATTCTGTCTTCTAAATGTGTGTCTAAAACACAGAGACACAGACACACACACACACACAATGCAAACATTTATTAGATTATTCTTTAAACCATGACTGTCATAGCATCTTTCAGGAGATAGCTTATTTTTAGAAGAGCCTATTTGAGAAAAAAATATCCACCAGCAATGGACTAATTAACCAATAACATGAATAAAATATTCTTTCAATCCAACTTGTATACTGGGATAACTTTATAATTAATTCTGGGACAGTTACCTTCTGGTGGGAATGGGGATTTGGAGAAAGGCTTTGTACTTGAGCAGCTCTCTGTGAAATTCTTGGAAGTGCTTGAACTTCCTCTTAACTTGCCATTTAAATTCCCCATGTGTTAATTCAATAGTGTAAAGATTGATGCTTGGTACCTATAGTGATAAATAAAAATGGTTGATAGTTCAGATAACAACAAAAATTCCAAAATCTCTCAATGAACAATAGCTAAGTAATAAGTAACATGGATGTATCTTTAAATACAGCCTACTTATTCTGTGTAAGTACTGAAGCAAAAAGTTTTCCAAAACGACTGATGACAGAAGTCATATGCTCTTAAATATTCATCTTATGATATACATAAGACAAACTGAGTCACACCGAAGGCAAACCTCCACCAGTCCTATTGTTTCACATACAAAGACACACACACCCACCCTTGAAACAAGAAACCAGGTAAGAGAGACAATGAGTGAAAGCCCTAATCAGCCATCGGGGGATTGTCCAAAAGTACAAGCAGTGAACAGACAATGGAGGGGGTGAGAGGGAAGCTGGAGGAAATGACTTCCATTGTCATTCTTAGCCCACTTCAGCTCTTCACAAAAGACACTAATGCCCTCTCCTTCTGAAATGCCTTGCAAGGTCCATACTCGTCTATAACGTCTCCCTGTCCTGAAGCAACACCAGTGACTAGGAAGGTACAGGATGATTAGAGGGAAAAAAGCAAAAAGATCTTCCTACACACAAAATATTTCCCCAACTACCTAACTAGAATGAATTTCCACTGAAAATTTTTAAAATAGTTCTTACTAAAACGCAAATATATCTTAGTGACTAGTGAATTATTTCAATCAGAAGCACTAACGGACCTGGGGGATACGAGTTTTGATTTTGTGGAAAGTGTCAGGAGATGGAGGGATATTTATAAAGCACAGGAGATTGTGGAGAAATCCCCATGGTGTGTGGAGGATAGGGGAGGGTAGTGGACACTGGACCACCTAGAGGGCACTGGCCCCTGCCAGGAGATTGAGGTGCCACAGGTATTGATAAGTGTTGGGGGTGAAAGAAAGTAAACGTCTCCTAATTTACTAGCTTATCCAGGCTTTGGCGTCAGCAACCCCATGGGTGATTCCCGGGCTGCTGCCAATCATTACTGATGTTTGGTATATTTTGCAAACTCCTAAAGCATGGACCACGCTGTGTAGATGTAGTATATAAAAATGAGCACGAGAATCAATGTAACTTGTGCTCTTAAGCCTGGAATCCAAACATATGGCTGGTAAATATTCAAATCCAGCTCTTGCTTTGCCTCTAGTTGGGATCCATGACAGTTACCATAACCAGAAGTTCTGGGGTCTAATATTATATGCTGTCTTTCACCTTGGCCAACATTACAGGCATCATCCTGCATCATGTTTCACAGAGAAGGATGCAGGAGAACTAAGAGTGGCCAGAAACTCTGCATTCAAGTGAAAAATGCTCAGTTTAAGACAAGCCAAATAAATAAGAAAAATTATAGAAGTTAAACAAGCAGCCCCATATCCTAGGATTATATTCCCAATCTAAGAAAACTGAATATTTAAAAAACATTGCAAATGCCAAGTTTTATCCTTCACACATAAACCCAGAATTTTGGACACTAAACTTCTTAGCAATTAATTCTAAGGCAGTGTGGGGCAATGGAAACAGCCTGTCCCATCCTTTTTGAAGATTTTAAAGGCTTGAAACACTGTAGTGCAGCCTACCAGCTATGAAGCCTTAGCCAAGCATCACTTCTGTCAGATAATATCCCAGCAGAATTATTGGAATTTTTTGGAACTGGAATAGTGTGAGAAGTTTTAATAAAGGGACTGCCCATGAAGGTGTGATAAGAGTAAGGAAACCACAACGTGAGGACAGTTACCTGGGACTCAGGAAGGCATCCCCAGTTC
Organism: Platanista minor; assembly: GCA_004363435.1. NCBI lineage: Eukaryota > Metazoa > Chordata > Mammalia > Artiodactyla > Platanistidae > Platanista > Platanista minor. The sequence goes on along the minus strand of RJWK010026417.1, from coordinate 5,804 downwards.
CAAAGGACAAGAGGCAAGACCAGGTGCTGGAGTAGGAAGGAGAGAGCCATGTAAAGAGGCTGCCTGGGGGGCAGGCTGCCTTTGGTCAAGGGACACAGCCAGCACAGGGTGGCCCCAGTCTGGACTCTCCACTGCCTGAACCCTGCCAGAAGACAAAGGCAAGGAAGCCTTGGGGGAACAGAGCACAGGGTGGAGAAGGGTGGGAGGAGGAGTGGGAGGGGCAAGTGGGAGATCTCCTGCTGGGGAGGTGGTGGGGGGGGAGCGGGGAGGTGGTGGTGGGGCAACATATGTCCCTCAGGGTTGTTGTGAGAGTGAAAAGAGAAATGCCTAACCATGAGCCAGCACACAGAATGCATTCGGTCATTTAGAAAAGTGTCATTTTTATTTACCTGGAATCACATTCAAACTGCATGAATTTAGTTCCTATTTCTTAGTAAACTAAACACTAAGTAGGATAAGGAAGCTCCTTAGCTTTCCTACACAGACTAAGATTTAAAACAGAACTTGAAATTAATATAATATTGTAAATCAACTATCCTTTAAAAATTAGGATCCAAAGGAAAAATTTTAATATATATAAAAAAAGAACAGAACTAAAGTCACTTGACTAACAGAAGAGTATGAGCAAAGACAAGTCCCTGGTTTGGTGGCTTAAATATTTATCTTCATAAATAACATCAGCAGATACCGAGTAATAATAATAATACATACTATTATACAGTATATACTTGTATAATACAATATATAATATTCTTATATTATACTATGTATTATTATTATTAAATCCTCATAACAAACCTAAAAGGTGTGTCCTACGATACCTACTATTCAGATGAGGAAACTGAGAAACAGGGAGTTTAAGTAAATGGCTGAGGGTCACAATGCAAAGACAGGAATTAAACCATGTGGTCTGGCTCTGGAGTCTGTCCCTTTAACCTCCACATGTGATCACCTCTCAATCTAAATGCTGGTAGGCGAAATAAGACGGCAAAGGTCATTTTAGAGACATTTCTTGGTAGGTTGTGTTCAGTGGTGTATCAGGGAGATATGGACCCAACTCATAGGAAGAGCCTGAAGGAAAGCTAAATACCGAGGTGGCTGTAAACTAGGAGTCGGGATATGCACAGGTAGGTCAGGACAGAGCGCGAGGCAAAATCATCAGGAAGCGGGCAGCACGTGCCACCCTCCAGAGCCTGCCCCCGGCAGAAAGATTATTCTTCACTTCCCCCGAGGCAGGAGCCAATGGCTGCCTTACTCTGCCAGGGCCAGAGCTTAACCTGAATGGACAAAGGCCACCAGGCTGCATCAATGTTCTCTACCCTCAGACTTGACAAGTGTGAAATCCAGTCAGTAACAGAGCAAACGCAGCTGCCCTAACAGCTTCTCCTAGTCCAATCACCTTCAAAAGAATGCAGGTTTGGGCTTCCCTGGTGGCGCAGTGGTTGAGAGTCCGCCCGCCGATGCTGGGGACGCGGGAAGGTACCACATGCCGCGGAGCGGCTGGGCCCGTGAGCCACGGCCGCTGAGCCTGCGCGTCCGGAGCCTGTGCTCCGCAACGGGAGAGGCCACAACAGTGAGAGGCCCGCGTACCGCCAAAAAAAAAAAAAAAAAAAAGAATGCAGGTTTGCTTGATGAAAACTCTACTCTCGATGCCTTTCCAAAGCTTAAAGAGAAAACGTGAGTGAAGCTTAAGGGATGGTGTTAGGAACAAGTCGGAGGGGCAGAGTGTGCCAGCAGAATTCTCTCAGCAGCACTTCTGGGCAATGGCACCGGCCAGTGCAGCCTCCTGGCTTTGTTTCTTTCAAGAGCCAGGTAGTATCATTATTTTCTTGCTGAACAAGCATTAGGAAAGCTAAACTTTTCCTTGGCTTATATCTGGCATTCTAGGTGGAAAAGCAATGCCTCATGCGTCCACATTGAACAGAAAACTGGGAAGAGAGGAGGACTAGGAGAGGCACTTCGCAATTTATTAAACTTATATAATCTGCCTTAAGTGCCTTTTTAAAAAAGCATTTTCCAGAATGGGGAAACAGATGTATAAGAATAAAGACTAAATGAGAAGGATGCAAAAACTTGAGAGGATGGGCTTCCCTGGTGGCACAGTGGTTGAGAGTCCGCCTGCTGACGCAGGGGACGCGGGATCGTGTCCCGGTCCGGGAGGATCCCACACGCCGCGGAGCGGCTGGGCCCGTGAGCCATGGCCGCTGGGCCTGCGCGTCCGGAGCCTGTGCTCCGCCACGGGAGAGGCCACAGCAGTGAGAGGCCGGCGTACCGCAAAAAAAAAAAAAAAACAAAACTTGAGAGGTGATGAGCACTCAGAAGTGATAAACAAAAACACAAACCAAAAGTTAAAAGCACAGTCATAGCTAGGAGGAAGGAAAATGCAAGTCAATGTGTTAAATTGTATATACTGACGAATACAAGGTGAGTCCATAAATGCTCTGACCCTTTTTGTAGATGTTAAGCGCTCCACTTCCAGAACTTGAACTTTTATTGGACAGCCGGAGAGATATGTCTCTGTATTAGGCTCCTTAAATCCTTGAGTCTTATAAATAGCAGAGAAAGGGATATACACTAAAAAATAAATAAATAAACAAAGTTATTGCAAGAATACAATGATATCAGCATAACTTGCCTTTTACAGGCATCTTTTTTAAGAATCATAACATGCTACAACAAGAAAACAGCTAATGAAAATGAGCTCAGTGTTGCGACATCAGCAAGGATGATCAATCATCTGCTGGTTATTTCAAATCTGTGCTCTGCCAAGCAACCCTGATAAACTCTCTTCTCCTCGCTCAGACCATCAGTCTTTACCTTCCTGTATCCTGGGATCGCTGGGAGACACATTGTAGTCCACCTCCTCTCCCTCAAAGTGGAGCTCCCGCGTGTCCAGATTTTCTATCAAATTACTCATGTCAGCAGCAATTTTCTGCAGTGCAGAGGTATTTACTCTTGGCTCATCTTTCAGTGACATGTTGGCTTGAGACAGGGTAAAAGCAAAGGAAAGAAGAAAAGGGTTACTAGACTTATTACTTTGGTCAAATAGAAAAAAGAACGAAATAATACCATTTGCAGCGACATGGATGGACCTAGAGATTGTCATACTGAGTGAAGTAAGTCAGACAGAGAAAGACAAACACATGATATTTCTTATATGTGGAATCTAAAAAAATGGTACAAATGAACTTATTTACAAAACAGAAATAGAGTCACAGATATAGGAAACAAACTTATGGCTACCAAGGGGGAAAAGGGAAGGGAAGGGATAAATTGGGAGATTGGGATTGATGTATACACACTACTATGTATAAAAGAGATAACTAATAAGAACCTACTGTATAGCACAGGGAACTCTACTCAATACTCTATAATGACCTACACAGGAATAGAATCTAAAACAGAGTGGCTATATGTATATGTATAACTGATTCACTTTGCTAAACACCTGAAACTAACACAGCATTGTAAATCAACTATACTCCAATAAAGATTAATTTTTTTAAAACCCAAAACCCCTATTTTACTATTTAAATCCAGGCTTAGGTATAGCATAAGGAAACAAGTCAACTAGCTCTATGTGAGCCCCAGTTACCTCAAACAACCTTTTATTTTCCAGTTTAACATTTAAAGGATTCCTAGCTTGTAAATTAAATTCGAATGAGATACTTACTTGTATCTCAAGTAAGAAAACAAGCAAGAAAAAGACACACCACATTGACTAAATGCCAATATTATCTTTCACCCAATTTTATTAACTTGGGTAAGTGAGGAGAGACTCAAGGTAGATGGGTTTGGGAATCGTTATCCAGAGAAAAGGAATTGATTCTTGACTCTAACAAATACATGGAAAGAAAGAATACCAGCTAAAATAAGCAACTTTGAATATTTGAATATTTTCTACAGAAAATTTAGGGTATTTTACAATAATTTCAAGATGCAGATTTAAAAAGTACTTTTATGTAGCCTAACCTTTCTACATTTCCCCTATAGGTGATATCCCCACCAAAGCGTATACTATCTTTCTGAGATATGAGATTTAGCCATGACTTTACGTGAGTTATAGTGACGTACCTGTCCTGGAAGGTAACCAATTAGTATACGTATTCTGAAAGATACCAGAAGTGCAAGAACTACACTTCTCTCCTTTTTTAGGAAAACTGGTTCTATTTCATTCCGACATTTAATAACACAGGTCATTGCACACCAGAACCCGGGAAAGAAGAGTCCACAGAGATTTTATTTTTCATTTAAAATACCAAGATTTAAGCCTTGAATGCTGTCACTGGAGTTGGCTGAAAAATCGGTACAGGCTGAAATAATCTCTCCGTTACAACCAGACCCAAAAATGTGAGGGCTTCTGTACCAGTAACTCCTCCACATACGTTCATTTATTACTACAAATCACAAACATTTACAGAGCATCCACCACCTACTCACTGTGAGATGGAATGAGTGAATATGTAAAGACACTGGTTCCCACGATTAAGGAGTGCCTGATGTAGGTGATGGAGATAAGCTACATGGCCCCAAATTCATCCCTGGCCTCCTCCATGGTCTTGGCCTTCCTGAGAATGGCACGTACTGAGCGGAAGACACTTAGCTGGGTTCTCTCCTACAGGTGCTATCAGGAAGCAGGGATGCCATTTGTTTATTTTTGTTTTTATTTCCATTTCTCTAGGAGATGGGTCAAAAAGAATCTTGCTGCGCTTTATGTCATAGAGTGCTCTGCCTATGTTCTCCTCTAAGAGTTTGATAGTTTCTGGCCTTACATTTAGGTCTTTAATCCATTTTGAGCTTATTTTTGTGTATGGTGTCAGGGAGTGTTCTAGTCTCATACTTTTATGCGTACCTGTCCAGTTTTCCCAGCACCACTAATTGAAGAGGCTGTCCTTTCTCCACTGTACATTCCTGCCTCCTTTATCAAAGATAAGGTGACCATATGTGTGTGGGTTTATCTCTGGGCTTTCTATCCTGTTCCATTGACCTATATTTCTGTTTTTGTGCCAATACCATACTGTCTTGATTACTGTAGCTTTGTAGTACAGTCTGAAGTCAGGAAGCCTGATTCCTCCAGCTCCGTTTTTCATTCTCAAGATTGCTTTGCCTATTCGGGGTCTTTTGTGTTTCCATACAAATTGTGATGGGACCTAGTGAAACTTCAAAGCTTTTGCACAGCAAAGGAAACCATAAACAAGACCAAAAAGACAACCCTCCGAATGGGAGAAAATATTTGCAAGTGAAGCAACTGACAAAGGATTTAATCTCCAGAATTTACAAGCAGCTCATGCGGCTCAATAACAAAAAAACAAACAACCCAATCCAAAAATGGGCAGAAGACCTAAATAGACATTTCTCCAAAGAAGATATACAGACTGCAAACACACACATGAAAGAATGCTCAACATCATTAATCATTAGAGAAATGCAACTCAAAACTACAATGAGATGTCATCTCACAACAGTCAGAATAGCCATCATCAAAAAATCTAGAAACAATAAATGCTGGAGAGGGTGTGGAGAAAAGGGAACACTCTTGCACTGCTGGTGGGAATTGGTACAGCCACTATGGAGAACAGTATGGAGGTTCCTTAAAAAACTACAGATAGAACTACCATATGACCCAGCAATCCCACTACTGGGCATATACCCTGAGAAAACCATAATTCAAAAAGAGTCATGTACCAAAATGTTCATTGCAGCTCTATTTACCATAGCCAGGAGATGGAAACAACCTAAGTGTCCATCATCGGATGAATGGATAAAGAAGATGTGGCACATATATACAATGGAATATTACTCAG
>RJWK010026416.1:0-27053 GCA_004363435.1 Platanista minor | reverse complement strand
CAGCCCATTTAACAGATGAAAACACAGAGCCCTCCAGAGGAGTCGTGACTTGCTCAAGGAAGCACAGCAAATGACAGCAGCCCTGGGACCCTGGGGTGTCCCTTCCAGACTGTCTCCACCACACCACTCTTCCTGACCCAAGCCTTCACCATCTCTCACTGAGATGAAAAATAATACTTCAGCCAGCTGGTTTCCTATACAAAATCTTCTCTCCATCACCAAAGTTACCTTCCTTAAATCTTACTCCAAAACACTACGTGGTTTCTCTTGGCTTTCTGAATAATGGCTAATTCTCCAGCCCAGCATTCAAAGCCCTGTGGGATCTGACTTCGGTCCACCTTTCCGATCTCGTCTCCCCCCAACTCCCCCTCCTCCAGCTCCACCTCCCTCCACCCCAGGCCTATCACAAGCTGCTCCTGCCACTAGAAATGCCCCTCCCCCCACTCCCTCTGAAGACCCCACTTGTCTACAAGGGCTGCCTTTAACTTTGCATCCTTTTCCAGATCCTTACTGAACTCTGATGTTTTCCCCCGGACCAAAAAAAGGTACACGCACACCTGAATTAATTGCTTGTTTCCCAACTATCCTATGAGCTCTGTGACACCGCATGGCCTTGGAGGGTGACTTATCTATTGTCTGTCTCTTCCTCCAGACCCAACTCCTTGGGGGAAGTACACATTTGTTAATCACTGGATTTTCCACAGTAGCTAACACCATGCCTTGCAGGCACTCAACAAAACTTCACTGCATTTAACCAGACCACAAAGTATTCCTTCTTGTGAGGTTTGCAACAGAGTGAAAGCAACACTGTATCATGGGCTCCTTTTCAAAATGATCTTGACCTCTACAGACAGATCCAGGAGCCCGGGACTTATTCAATCAATGAGAAAGAGAGACACGATATTAGCTTTAGAGACATAATATTAGCTTTCCCAGCTCTGCTTTGGGTTTCTTCCATCTAATGAGAGAATCCACCAGCAGTGCTCGGGTTCAAAGCCTCCGTAATGCACCAAAGGCGTGGGCTTGACCACACATCGCTTCTCAGAATCTGCTCAGCTCCCAGCTTCTCTCCCTATTCCACACACTGTCCCCCTGAAACGTGACTTCAGGATTTCAAGTAGCAATTTAAAAGTTAATTAATTCTTTTAGAAAGTCAATTTGTGAAAATTAATGGCTCTGTGAGCTCATTCCCTTCGTCTTGCCATCAGTGGGGAAAAATTGTTCAACAGCAGGCATCTTCGCAGGGCTGGGGAAAATGCAGACCGTGTCCTTAAGGGGACAGGGCATGGACCCTGGCTGTGCCCCCCACAGGGCCTCCTTCTAAGGGGCCGTCTGTCTTGCTCTCCTTGAGTTTCACAAGCCCAACACATGTTTATCTAGTCCATGCCAACCACAGACATACAGTGTTTCCCAAGCCTCTATCTGGCTCCTGCTCTGGTCCAGCAATGGGCTGGTGCTGGTGCTGCAGAGATAACTGAGCACAATGCAGCCCCAGGGAGTAAAGTCACCCCGCAGCCTGGTCTCTAAGGAACAAGCTTTTCACATACTGGACCCATTTAGGAAAAAACAGTGTAAAAAGAATCAGAAAACACTTACGTACAGCCTTTGAACTTGACTCTGGGCAGGGAGCAGCTCCCATCCTACATCACAGTTAGGGACTGGGCTTGCCAAATTTTATTGTAAAAAAGAGACTGGCACCCACTCAATTACCAGCTTCTATGACCCACAGCTCAGTCCCTCCACCTCTCTGATTTTGGGGCAGGCGACTCAGGCAGGGTTAGAGCCTCCCAGAGGCCTGAGCCATGATGACTCACAGCACCGCTTTCACCATCAGCCTTACTTTTGCCCAGCACCTAACAGTACCTGGCACACAGCAGGAACTCTAACGTGGATGGAAGGAAAGAAAAGGAACAGGATAGGGAAGGGAAGGAAAGGAAGATCCTTAGAGCCTGGCCCTAAGGGTGCTGCTACAAGTGTTGCCTCTAATATTCCTTAAAGATAAAACAAATAAAAAGGAAAACACTTAGGAACAAACTTAACTAAGGAGGCAAAAACAACAGACGAGTGCTGAAAGAAATTAAAAGATGCAAATACACGGAAAGTCACATCTCACGCTCCTGGACTGGAAGACTTAATATTGTTAAGATGTCAATGCTACCCAAAGAGATCTACAGATTCAATGCAATTCCTGTTAAAATTCCAATGACAGGGACTTCCGTGGCGGTCCAGTGGTTAAGACTCCAAGCTTCCACTAAAGGGAGCATGGGTTCAATCCCTGGTCAGGGAGCTAAGATCCCACATGCCACATGGTGTGGCCAAAAAATAAATAAATAAAAGAAACACTTCTCTAGAGTGAGCACTCACCCATTTAAAAAAAAAAAAAATCCCAATGACATTTTTGCAGAAATAGAAAAATCCATCCCACAGGAGCCCAAATAGTCCAAACAATATTGAAAAAGAACAAAGTTGGAGCCCTCACACCTCCTGATTTCAACACTTACTACAAAGCTCTGGTAATCAAAACTGGGTGGTATATACAGACATATAGACTAAAGGGATAGAATAAAGAGCCCAGAAATAAACTCTCACGTATATGGTTAAATTATTCTGACAGGGGTGCCAAGACCTGGAGAAAAGACAAGCTTTTCAACAAATGGGGTGTTGGAAAAACTGGTATCTGTATGCAAAAGAATGAAGAATCATTCACAAAAAGTAACTCAAAATGGATAGAAGACGTAAACATAAAAGCTAATAAAACTACAAAGCTCTTAGAAGAAAACACACGAGAAAAACTTCCTGGCACTGGATTAGGCAGAAATTTCTTGGCTATGACACCAAAAGCACGGGCAGCAACAACAATGACAAAAAATAGATGTGGACTTTATCAAAATTAAAACCTTTTGTGCATCCAAAGGAAACTATCAAAAGAATGAAAAAGCTGGGCTTCCCCGGTGGCGCAGTGGTTGAGAGTCCGCCTGCCGATGCAGGGGACACGGGTTCGTGCCCCGGTCCGGAAAGATCCCACGTGCCGCGGAGCGGCTGGGCCCGTGAGCCGTGCCCGCTGAGCCTGCGCGTCCGGAGCCTGTGCTCCGCAACGGGAGAGGCCACAACAGCGAGAAGCCCGCTTACCACAAAAAAAAAAAAAAAAAAAAAAAAGCAACCCACAGAATGGGAGAAAATATTTACAAATCCTGTATCTGATAAAGAATTGATAACCAAAATATACAAGGAATTCCTACAATTCGATAATAAAAAACAGCGTAATTCAAAAATGGACAAAGGTCTTGAATAAACATTTCTCCAAAGAAGATACACAGGGGCTTCCCTACTGGTGCAGTGGTTGAGAGTCTGCCTGCGGATGCAGGGGACACGGGTTCGTGCCGCGGAGCGGCTGGGCCCGTGAGCCATGGCCGGGGAGCCTGCGCGTCCGGAGCCTGTGCTCCGCAACGGGAGAGGCCACAGCGGTAAGAGGCCTGTGTACCGCAAAAAAAATAAATAAATAAATAAAAAGATACACAAATGGCCAATAAGCACATGAAAAAATGCTCAACATCACTAGTCAAATCAAAAACTACGAGACAGAAAGAAAACAAAGAACTACGAGACAGCAACGAAGAGCCAACGCAGCCAAAAATAAATTAATTAAATAAATAAATTTTTAGAAACTACGAGATATCACTGCACATTCACTAGGATGGCATTTTTTTTTTAACAGAAAAGAAAAAGCATTGGCCAAGATGTGGAAAAACTGGAAACTTTAAAATATTGCTGGTGGGAATGTAAAATGGTACAGCCACTGTGGAAAACAGTTTAATGTTTCCTCAAAACATTAAACTTAGAATTACTATAGGATCCAGCAATTACACTTCTGGGTATATAGCCAAAAGAACTGAAAGCAGGGACCTGAACAGGTATTTGTACGGCCATGTTCACAGCACCATTATTCACAATAGCCAAAACGTGGAAGCAACCCAAGAGTCCACCAACAGATCAAATGTGGTCTATATATACAATGGAATGTTATTCCCGTCTTAAAAAGGAGGGAAATGCTGATACAGGATACTTTGAAGACACTATGCTAAGTAAAGTAAGCCACACACAGAAGACCAGATATTCTATAATTCTTCTTACATGATGTGCCTAGAATTCTTAAAATTTATAGAGACAGAAAGTAGGATGGTGGTTGCCAAGGGCTGAGGAGGAGGGGAATGGGGAGTTAGTGTGTAATGGGTGGAGAGTTTCAGTTGGGGAAGATGACAAAGTTCTGAAGATGGATGGGGGTGATGGTTGCACAACAGTGTGAACGTGCTTAATGCCACAGAACCACCGTACACCGAAGAATGGCAAAAAATGGTAAATTTAAGCTATGTCTATTTTACCATAATAATAAAACAAGATGCAATGAATAAAAAGAAAGATTGCTAAAGTAAATGAAGAAGGCTCCCAGGGGACCCAGCATCCCCCATTTCTGTGAGCTGTGAAACATACGAACTCCCAGTGGGTGTAGCAGCTTCCCTCACCTGGTTCAAAACATCAGGTTCAAACCAGAAGGAGAAATACAGGAAAACTAGAGGTGATGGGCTCAAGGTCAAAAAACACCTCCAGCTGCATGCATGAGTGTGGGTCTGCCAGAACAGCCACATTTCTGAAAAGGGTGCCACTTTCAAAGTCACAAAGTTACTTTTCTGGGGTTCCTCTCTTCCTTTCCTAGGAATGGAGAGATTGTTTTCTCTGCCAATAAAATTCCCTGCGGCAAGATTTCATGCAATGTTGGATATTAGAATCACTGGACTCGTGCAAATAATTAAAGAAATGGTGCAGGGGCATAGCAAGATAAAGGAACCGTCTTTGGTTATTCATTTTTTCTTTTTGCCTTTTGTATGGAAACAGGTGTGAGGGATGGCAAAGATAAGACAATGAAAAGAAATACATAAAAGAGTCTTCTGTCAAATTCTCACTGAACTGGTGATAGACACAATTCAAAGATATTTTAATATCTTTCTTTATATCATTGTCGCCTTATCCACAACGAGGCAGAAACTATCTGGTCCAAAGGGTCGCAGTGCCCCAAATATGCAGGTTTCTTAGGAAATATACTGGTTGTGGATGAGTGTGGGCTTTATTGCTTTTCCGTGACACGAAAAATGAGTCCATCTTTCAACCCTTCTGTCTTTCATAAAGTCAGTGCCAGGGGAGAAGACCATTGACTTCATTATTGATGGTCTTTGCAAATCCACCCACAAATCAGAAAAGATTTAGCTGACCTGAATATTATCTCTTTTTGCATTTCATTTTGCTCAGCGACAAAGAGATGCAGAGGAGAGTTGGGGGAGAGATCTGAACTCTTTAATCATCCTTCAGGCAGAAAGGTGACTGCAATGTGGGAAAATATATGCCAGTGAAACAACTCGGCTCTTACCCACCCCATGCCCCCTCCACCACCCACTCCCAGCCCAGCCGTGGAGACCTTACAGTGACCTCACCCCACAGGGCTGGGCAAACACCATGAGGCTCCCTGCAGACGGCACTGCAGACCCACCAGCCACGTGGGACGTGAGCCCAGGGCACTGGACAACCAGGGGCTGGTCTAGTGAGATTCCCCGATGGGGAAGACAGGAGCCTAGCCCCCTCTGATGTTTGTCTGATTTGACGCACGTCTTATTTCTGGGCTACAGACCTGGCCAGGACTTGCACCTTCCTCCCACTGGTCAACCTGGTTCTACCTAAAGGGCACAGTGAAAACACACACAGGCCTGGGGGCCTGGGGGGACAGAAATGAGCCAGGTCCCCTCCACCCGGGACACACCATAAACAAGGAGGGGAGTGACAGAATTGAGCTTAGTCCTGTTTACCTGTGATTCTCAACGATAAGGTCTCTTTGATACAAGCCTCAATTCCTCTTACTGGGCTTAAGCTTTGACTGGTTTTGCAGAATGAGGCCAGGCCTCCTCCTCTCGTTTTTTCAAATCTAATATTAGCAGTGATGAATAAAGGGGAAAGACATAAGGAACATTCTAGAAGGCCATGATTTTTTCTTCATGGCCAAAAATAATAATATCACAAATAAAGCTAGCAGTCAACCTGGGGGAAGCCTTTGCCACTGTGCAAATGTAAGCAGAGGGGTTCCCAGGTCACCGTACCACAGGGTCACCACAGCCCTCACCCCACCCTAGGACTCTGTCCCAAAGCCTACTTCTGTCTGGAATGCCCTTTCTTCCCCCTCTTCACCTGGCTTGGCCCTCCACTTCATCCATCACATGTAAGGCAAGCTTCCCCACCACTTCTCACCCAATGAGGGAGTTACTGGGTGAGAAGCACCCTCACAGGAGCTCAATAGTGCCCTCTGCCTGCCCTGAGGAAGCGCCATCGGAAAACTGCCCATTTGCTACTCACTGAAGGAAGCACGTATCACTTAACAGGCATCCAGTAAATGCTTGTCACGGGGAGCCTGAAGGGCCCCCTCCTCTGGCTTCCCACTCCATGAGCAGTTCTTCTAAAACACCATAGGACGGTTTATTCCTTTACCTCTCTGCTCTCCAACTCCTGCCACACCTGCCCTGCATCCTCGCTTCACAATGCCTGGCGCCCAGAGTGACACCAATGGTTGACTCAGTGAATCATTTAACAAATCAACACAGGTTTTCAAGGCGGCAAAACTACTACTTGAATCCCAAATCCGTTGGAAAACACTGCAGTTTCGTTTGCATTTATTTCACATTAGAAACTAAGGGCCAGACGGGGGTCTTAGCCAGCAGACACAGCTTCTAACACCTCCATTCTGACAGCCTCACTAGGGAGGCGTGTCCTGGAGGTCTGACCACACGCTCAGAATAAGCATAGTTGCACTTGGGCAAATGGTGCCAATGATCCTGCCCAGGGCACCTGCACACTCAGGCCCATTAGCAAACCACACGCCCTGGACGGGCTCTGAGGAGCAGCAAGACTGAGCAGGTCTCTCCTGGCGCCGGGTGTGGAAAAGATGCGGCCCGGCAACCCAGCCCCTCACTGGCCACCCTTGTGTTGACCCTCGTCGAGAAGAAGATGCCTGAGTGGAAGGCGTCCCAGCACTGCCTTGAAGGAGGGAGCCGCGGGTCCGGACTTGGCCAGACCTGGGCCACCTGACTCTCGTGTCTGTCTTCTCAGGTGTGTAGATGAATCTGATCCAAAGGCCTTGCTCCAGCCAAAGCCATCAAGTGTGAGGTTCAATTCCCCTAAGGACACAAGACCGATCTTCCCTTAATCACTTGACCAATTTGCCCTCCATGACAGTGCACACACGGGGAGAAGGCAGCATGTCCACTGAGGGGGTGTTTACAGGTGGGCTGCCTTTCACAAAGCAGACCCCAGCATGTGCTCACAGACCTTATGTGACGTGGACCCGCAGGCAGGGACTGCAGATCCAAGACGAGGCAGTAAACAAACCAGTGCACATGGGGAGGGTCTCCCCTGCCCACCCATTCACTGCTCAGAGCTCTCCTCTGCCCCAGACCCGCCTGCCAGGAGCTGCTTTAGGCCCAGACAGCACGAGCCTCTGTCCTCCCCATCAGGTTACTAAGCCCACACCTGGCCAGACCTTCATGCTCTTGAACGTGGCTGTAAGTCCACAGAACGCCCAGCAAGGCCAAGGCAGCGTGCCTTCCCAGCAGAACTGGCTACATAATTTTCAGAGCCCAATGCAAAGAAAAGTGTGAAGTCCCTTATTCAAAAATGATTAAAAATTTTAAGACAATTAGGATGGCTATTATCTTTAAAAAAAAAAAAAAGGCAAGTGTTGATAAGGAGAGATTGGGCCCCCTGTGCACCACTGGTGGGAATGTACAATGGTGCCGCTGCCGTGGAAAAGTTTTGTGGTCCCTTGAAAAATTAAATATATGATTAACACCTGACCCAGCAATTCCACTTCTGGGAATATATCCAGAAGAAATGAAAGCAGGGACTTGAACAGGTATTTGTATAGCCATGTTCACAGCAGCAGTATTTACAATAGCCAAGAGGTGCAAGAAGCCCAAGTGTCCATCAATGGACGAGCAGATAAGCAAAATGTGGTCCATTCATACAATGGAATATGATTCAGCCTCAAAAAGGAAGGGAATTCTGACACGTGAGACAACACGAACGACGACCCTTGAGGACATTATGCTAAGTGAAACAAACCAGTCACAAAAGGACAAACATTGTATGATTCCCACTTACATGCGTGTTCCCGGAGTAGGTCAGACTCACAGAGACAGCAGAGTGGTGGTTTCCAGGGGCTGGGGAGCAGGGTACAGTGCTTAATGGGTACAGAGTTTCAATTTGGGAAGACGGAAATGTTCTGGAGATAGATGGGGATGGTGATTGCACACCAGTGTGGATGTACTTAATGCCACTAAACTAGACACCTAAAAGTGGCTACATTCATCAATTTTACGGTATGTGCGCCTTTTTACCATAATTTTTTTAAAAAAGAAAGAAAAAGAAGCAAGCACAAGGTCTCGTGTCACTGCACAGGTTTCAGGCCTACGAGCCTGGCTCTGGCTCCTAAGGAGGGTTCTTTTTCCAGGACGAAGCTGCCCCATTTTGCAAAGGCAGTGCTTCTCCAGCAGAGCTCCTGCAAGCCTGACTGCGATGTTATATTTTAATAGTCATTTCAATTGACTACAAAAATACAGCCTCACATAATAAAACTGCTTTTGCACCATGGTAGCAATACTTAGCAAGAGGCTATGAAAACCTATTTGCTTGCTTACAGAGTTGCTGCTGAACAGGACAAAAGCAGAAGAAGATAAAGGGAAGGCGGGAGAGAATCCATCCCAGGACACGCACGCAACAGTGTGTCCGCCAGTACACTCAACAGACAGGAGCCACTCAGTATTTTTTTATAATGCACTGAACAGAAAACTGAACATCTCCCCACCATTTCTACTTGTTTGATTTTTAACTTTTACAGCTCCATCACATCTGACATCAGAAAACACTCATTTCCCTGCAATTCCCTGTTGTTCCCTGTCACTCACCACAGCAGGTTCTAGATAATATCACGCCTGACCCCTGAGAAACAACAACACCCACCAACCCCAAAATATTTCCTCCACCAAAGCAGATTCCCAGGAAAAAATCCCAACTGCAAATGAGGTATATCCTAGCACACTGTTCCCATGAGGGCTTTGCTGAAAAGGCTTCCAGTGAGAAAGATGGGGGGCTCACCAGCACCAGGATCATCACCAACAACACACCAATACCACCAGCACCACGATCATCATCACTAACAACACCAACACCAACACACCAGCACCACCAACAATACCACCAGCACCACCTCCACCACCATCATGGTAACCATCATAGCTAAGTTTCACTCTGCACTTACTAACACCAGACACCCCATTTAAGACTCCACGTACTGGACCTCCCTGGTGGCACAGTGGTTAAGAATCCACCTGCCAATGCAGGGGACACGGGTTCGAGCCCTGGTCCGGGAAGATCCCACATGCCGTGGAGCAAGTAAGCCTGTGCACCACAACTACTGGGCCTGCGCTCTACAGCCCGTGACCCACAACTACTGAGCCCGCATGCCACAACTACTGAGGCCCACACACCTAGAGCCGGTGCTCCGCAACAAGAGAAGCCACCGCAATGAGAAGCCCGCGTACCACAACGAAGGGTAGCCCCCGCTCACCGCAACTAGAGAGCCACACGCACAGCAACGAAGACCCAACATAGCCAAAAATAAAATTAATTAATTAATTTTAAAAAGACTCCACGTACTTCCTCACTTCACCCCACACTAAGATGTCGGTACTAACTGCGTCCCCATTTCTTCATATAAAGCTCTGAGCAAAGAACAGGGAAGGAGGGTGTGCTGCGTAACTGACTACCACGGGCATCATGTGACCTCTGGCTGAGAGAACGCCCTCCTTGGCTGTTCAAACAAAGAGCAACTATGCTGCCGCTTCACAAACAAGGGCTGTGGAGCGCCTGCTCTATAGCCAGCCGCACTGTGCTTCAAAGGGACAGGGACAATCGGGGACAGCATCAAAGGCCCCACATCCCTTACTGCAGAATGCTGTTGAGACATCATGAAATAACAATTTCATTAATCCACGAACAGAACCCTAGTCTACAGGAGAAACTTCCTTCCCATGTCACACCTGGCTAAGCTTACCCTGCAAGCAAGAACTCACCAGAGAACCCCGAAGACTATCAGCCCATCCAGCAAACAAGGAATGTTTACCACCCAAGGTGCCAGGTGAGCACCAGGGGGCAGGTGGAGACTCACAAGGCGAACAAGACAAGATTCCTCCACCCTGAAGAGCTCTCCATCTCAAAGAATCTCCCTCCAGCCAAAAATGGAGCCGTGACTGATACACACCCTACCATAGACCTGTGATGGGAAACCAGGTCTCCAAATGACACAACCAGCAAAAACTGTAATGAGAGATATTCAACCATGACCATGGAACAGTCTCTCAAGGATGACCTAAAACAATTACCTCAAGACTTGACAAGGGAGGTATTACTACTACCATTCCCATTTCACAGGTAAAGAAACAGAGGCACAGAGGTGTTAAGCTGCCTGCTCAAAGCCACAGAGCTAGAAGGAGGGGAACATTGCATTTTGGAGCCAGGAGTCAGACGCTGGCGTGTGTGTTGCTACAAAACACCCGGGTGACATTCTAAAGGAGCACCACCCACACGGACAACTGGACACGGCTCTTCCTCCCTGGCTACTCTCCCTCTGGTGTTCCCTGAATAGCTGTCATAAAACCAGGAGGAAAGATGTCAAAACAAAAGTCACACAAAATATCATCTAATGTCACACAAAGACTGTCACAAGCAAACCTTGTCACCAAGTCCTTTTTAGGTAAATATTTTCTAGTAATACTTTTCCCTCCAGATCCTTCCCGCATCCGTCAAACTGCTACATTTTCCTAACATGAATTTATGGTTATTGCACAAAAACGATTTTCAATACCCCATGCTCTCATCACACAAAGAGATTCATCCGTGTCCCAGTTCTGCCCTGCTCCTCTGAAGTAAAACAGGGGAGCACTGATGGTCTGGGGAAAGAAGGGGTTTGCAAGGATGGATCCCATCATAGGAACATTCCTCACCCACCTACGTATTCAGGACCGCCTTGTGCAGTTGCTAGGTTGTTAACTGCACAAGGGCCAGGGCCAAAGGGCATATGTGGGAGTGAGGCCTGGGTGAGGGCCAGGGGTTCTGGCGAGCACACCGGCTGGGTGTGCTTCCCACCAGTGCCAGCAATGCCTCAGCCGCTCTGACAACCAGGTACGGAGACACAAGCCACACAGGCACACGGCCTCCACCTCAGGACGGTGGACAGGGGCAAGGGTCCCTTGTGAGGGAGAGGATGGAATATCAAAGGACCAGAAGAGCTGATACACTTGCAGGGGCACCAAGTTTGGGGTTAATCGTAGCTGACTAGCTGGATACAGGGATCAAGGGTTGCTTAAGAGGCTAAGACTCCAGGGAAACGGGGCCTCTGGTCCAGTGTGCTGGCCCTCAGACCTGGGCACTGGAACCTTCTTGCTCCATCTCTGCTACTGGAGGGCCCTCTCCCAGTCTCCAGGGCATCATCCTTGATCCTGCGGCAGGTAGGAAAGGTTTAACATGTATATATAGTCTATACACACTTTTTAGTTTTTAATACTAGATATAATAAATCCATGCTAAATATAAAATCTGTGCTTCCCTGGTGGCGCAGCGGTTGAGAGTCCGCCTGCCGATGCAGGGGACGCGGGTTCGTGCCCCGGTCCGGGAGGATCCCACATGCCGCGGAGCGGCTGGGCCCGTGAGCCACGGCCGCTGAGCCTGCGCGTCCGGAGCCTGTGCTCCGCAGCGGGAGAGGCCACAGCGGTGAGAGGCCCGCGTACCGCAAAAAATAAATAAATAAATAAATATAAAATTTATATATATATTTTTTAGTTTTTAAGCCAGGGAAGGTTGGAGACCGTTTCATCTTTAATAAGCAGCAGTGCTACCCTAGATAAACAGACTTACAAGCCTCCTCTTTTTTTAAGAGTTTTAATTATTCCAAGGAAGGGAGCATATCTGTGGCAAACTATTTTCCACTCAAATCCTGAGTTATGCTGGATGCTTTCACTTCTTCCTCCCTTCAAGAATTATAAGAATCTTAGAGTCAACGCTTGCAATCTTTCTTTGGATAGTTATACTTTTCGATAGGCGGCACCGCCTTTTTATTTGAAGTGCTCTTATTTATTTATTTATCTTTTTTTTTTTTTTTTTTTTTGGCTGTGTCGGGTCTTTGCCGCGGCAGGCGGGATCTTTGGTCGTGGCGCATGGGCTTCTCTCTAGCTGTGGGGTGGGAGCTCCAGAGCGTGTGGGCTCTGTAGTTGCGGCACGCGGGCTCTCTAGTTGAGGCGCTAGGGCTCAGTAGTTGTGGCCGTGCAGGCTTAGTTGCCCCGTGGCATCTTAGTTCCCCAACCAGGGATCAAACCTGTGTCCCCTGCATTGCAGGGAGGATTCTTTACCACTGGACCGCCAGGGAAGTCCCGATGGCACCACCTTTAGGCAGCTGCGTGGGATGGGCTTGTAAATGAATGTCTTGTCTAACGTCCACTGTCACCTTGTGTGCATTTGTCACTCTTCTAAACCTAACCCATGCAAAAAATGTATGCTTTTTAAAATTTGTAAATAAAGATAACCTTAGCAAATACTTATGTGTGTAGGCACCTGGGCTCCTGCCTCACCTTCTCACGAAGCACAGTGGGTTCCCCTGCACGATGGGTAAGAGTACAGGGCCGTCCCATGGCCAGGTGGTCCCCACCCTGGGGCCTGGCGGGATGTACACCGGGCAGAGGCACAGGATCGGGCAGGGGAGGTTACAGAGACCCACGTACCTCAGGTACCACATCCCCAGCTGCTCAGGTGGGGGCTATCAGTGCTCAGGATGCAGGGTGCCCCTCCCAAAGGCTGCCTGCTGCTCTGCGGGGCACCTTGCCAGAAAACACCCAGGACGTTCCACCCAGGACGTTCCACCCAGGCTGACACTGGAACACAGAAGGCCAGGCCCCGTGCCTCAGGAGGATCAGATCCCGGCACTCTTCACACTGGGAGCTTCTTCACCTGTCCTGTCTGCTTCCCTGTTGACCCTCAGGCCTCTCCTGAGAGCACCCTCACTCAACCACTGGACCAGAATCCTGTCCTCAGGCTCTGCTTCTAAGGTACCAGCTTAGAAACGGCAGTACTCCTGACAAAGAGTCACCAAGGAAATTTCCTTTTGCACCAAGGAAATTCTAACTTCTGCAGATTCCCAAGGCAAGAGAAAGTCCAAGCACGGGCCAAGAGGAAATGAGAGAGGAGAGAGGGGAGGGGAGGAGAGGGAGGGAGCGGGAGGAGAGAGAGAGAACTGAGCTCAATTTTCAAAACAAACCCAGAGACGTTAAGTAACTTGTCTGCAGTACCACAGCTTAGAAACGGTAGTGTCAGGAAAGCAAAGCCCTAACCACCACTCCCAGAGCCTCTCAAAAGTGTCCATATGATCTCCACCAACCCCGAGTGCAAATTTTAACAAGGATAATAAAACACAACATAAAACTTGAAATGAGTATTGACAACCATCAGTGAAAAGCACTTGAGGCATTTTATTTCCTCATTCCATAGATCAGGAGTCAGCAACCCTAACCCACAGGCCAGTCTGGCCTGGTGCCTGTTTTTGCAAATAAAGTTTTACTTATTGGCAGTATAACGACAGAGTTGGGTAGAGTTGCCCCAAAGCACCCAAACCAGGGTTTGGAGAATATGCTCAAGGACTCCAGGCCCAGGGAACATCTCACCCCCTCATCCTCAGGCGACAAGGACCCGGGAAGCACCTCCTCCCTCCCAGCACACCCTGCAGGTTCCTTCCCACAGGACAGGACAGGTGACCTGCTCATAAAACACACTCAACAGCAAGGACGGCCTTCCCCTGTGCCTCACGAAGACGAGGAGTACCCCTCCCCTTGCCCCAAATATAACCGCACTCAACTTATATGTTATAAAACAATTTTTTTCTACGATGTAGTCTTTTCTGTTTCCAAGGGGGCACCTCCGTTCAACCTTCAGGTCCTTCCTACAAGGACCCCGACAGGGAGCTAACGCTTCCTGCACGGTCATCACGGCGTGTGCAGGGCATGTGCTGGGCACCACGACAGCCTGAGGGGGGCAGATCGCCAGGACCCACAAAGGGGAGGACACAAACCTCAGAGACTGGGACGAACAGACTTCCGAGATAGCCACCACGATCCCCCCTCCTGCTGGCCCCACCCGCGTGGTCCCCCTCCCTGTCAGTGTCAGCTGGACCTAGTGACTGACTTCCAGCCAATAAAACACAGCAGGTGATGGACGTCACTTCTGTGATTAGGTTACAAAAGAACTCGGGCTTCCGTCTCTCTAGCTGGGTGTCTGTCTGTCTGTCTCACTGCTCACTCATTCTGATAAAACCAACTGCCATGTCTGAGCTGCCCTATGGAGAAGCCCACGTGACAAGGGCCTCCAGCTAACAGCCGCTGAGAGATCCTGCCCACAACAACTGTGGGCGCTTGGAAACAGGTCCTACCCCGGCTGAACCCTGAGAGGCCCTGAACCTGACCTGCAGCCTCACGAGACAGCCTGAGCTGGAGGACCCTGCAAAGCCACATTCCTGACCCACAGAAACTGAGATAACAAACAGCATCTAAAGCCACCAAGTTTTGGTATAGTTTACTATGCAGCGGTTGATACCCAGCCCAGAGGAGCACTGGCAGAGCTGGCTCAGCCCTCTGCTTTCCAACAGCCTCCAGCCCCGAAGCTCTCCAGATGCACATACCTCTCTCCAGCCACGTCCACTCAGGCTCCAGCCGCCGTGCCCCTCAGGGTCACAGACATCCCAGCCACTGACACTCTCCACGTCTGTCTTCCCAACCACTTCCTCCTGGGCCTCCACTCCCCAGGTCTCCCCTTCTTCAGTCCTTACACCCGATGCTCCTGGGCTCTTGTGGCCTGAGCCACTGCTTCTCCTCTTCCTGCGCCTAGGTCACCTCCGGCTTCCGTCACCATCTCACTGTCCATGGGATGACTCCCAACTCCATCAACAGTGCCCGGTGACTCTGGCAGAGTGTGGGTGTCCCAGAGACACCTGGCGCTCAGCCCTTCCAAACTGAGCTGATGCTCACCGCAGGAGTCAGCAGAGACCGCCTGAATGTCCGTCACCGAGTCCGTCCTTCCCCAGGACCACCCACCCTGTCACCAGCAGAGCCACCCATCCTGCCCCCGCCCCCAACCAATCAGGCACAATCTTGCATTGCTTATCCTCCTCACACTCCTCCAATGCATCTGCTTCTCCCAACTTCCGCTGCATCATCACCCTTGCCCAGGCCACCGTCATCTCTCACCCAGATGGCTGCCACAGCCTCCTCATCCCCCACCTCCTCTCCTCCCTCTTTCCTGCTCTTCAAACCACTGCTTACGGGATCTTTCTAGAACAAAATCTGATGACATTACCCTCTGGCTTTAAACCCCTTAATAACTACTCACTGATCTGGGGATGAAGTCAGATTCCTCAGTGAGGCTTGCAAAGACCCAGCTTAGTTATCCAACCTCAACCTGGACATCAATCCATCCTCCACCCACCCTCAAAAGGTTTCAGACTGAACGTCAACGTCCCATGCACTCTCGTGCCGCTGGGCCTTCAGATATATTTATGCTACCCCTGCTTGCCTTTCTTCATCTCATTAATTCATACCTATTCTTCAAATCACCCACTAAGATGTCACCTCTTTCAGGAAGCCTTCCTTGATAGTCCCTTCTCCTTCCCACCATTCACCACTCTGTCTTGTGGTTGCCAACTTACTTGCCACCCCACCGTATCTATCTTGGTCCACACTATCCCAGGGCCCAGCCCAGTGACTGACATTTTGTAAGCACTTGGTAATTATTTACTGAATATATGAATTTAGCTAACTCATCTGCAGAGAAAAAAAGTGAGGCATGCAGAGGTTGACTGGCCTAAGATCACCCAGCTAGCAGTGGCAGAGCTGGGGTTTGACCCCGGGGAGTCTGGCTCCAGAATCTGTGCTTCCAACCACAGAAAAACTAGCCCTTTAAAGAAAGTAAGAAGATCAGGTTCAAAGAAGGTCTTAAACCCTTTGTTTGTTCATTTTTAATGATCATTTCTAGCTGAAAAAGGAAAGGAAGTGAGTATTTTTTAGATCACAAGTGCTCATGAAAACTGAAAAAATCCATATTGAGGTTGTAAAACACATAATCTATTTAAGTATTTTCTGGAAAGAAACACCTTGTAAATAAACACCCAGGACTTCCCTGGTGGCACGGTGGTTAAGAATCCACCTGCCAATGCACGGGACACGGGTTCAGTCCCTGGTCCGGGAAGATCCCACATGCTGTGAAGCAACTAAGCCCGTGCGCCACAACTACTGAGCCTGCACTCTAGAGCCCGCGAGCCACAACTACCGAGCCCGCGCACCTAGAGCCCACGCTCCACAATAAGAGAAGCCACCGCAATGAGCAGCCTGCGCACCACAACGAAGAGTAACCCCCGCTCGCCACAACTAGAGAAAGCCCGCGTGCAATAACAAAAACCCAACACAGCCATAAGTAAATAAGTACATACATACATACATACATACATACCCAGCCAGAGGAATCAGCAGCTATCCCTGGCTTTCTATTACAAGCTTCCCACAACGACAGATCGTGGTTATCTTTTAATGAATTTTTGTAATGCTGAGTGTATTTACAGGAAAAATAAGCAGGATGTTATGTCTCTGCTTCATCATAGGTCCCAGGTTCCCAGAGATGGCTGATCCCTGGAGGCCAGCTCATTCCATTAAGGCAACTTCCTGCAAATCAGAAATAAGGGGCAGATCCATCCATTATGCTCAGATTCCAATGCTTGTAGGTCTTCCAAGATTTACTTCCACGGTTAACAGCAAAAAGCAACCTGCGCACCACTTCAACCGGAAATGAAGAGTGAGCTTCACTCCACTGGAAACAAACTAAGGAGAGAGTGGGCCCACCAATCCTTGTGCCCATTCCCTGGACTCAGGAGGTCCTGGACGATGCGTGAGCTTAGCACTCACATCTAAACACTCAAACAAAGCAGCTTAAAAGACATGCAGAGAACCACCAGAAGCATCTTCACGTGAGATTTTGAACTCTTAGCACCCCACCTGCAAAGGCACTGAGAAAGGAGAGAGTTTTCCAGGAAAGGCAATTATACTCAGACAGGTAAAATCCACACATTCTGTTTGACTCTGATTTTGCCAGATTTTTTTGTTGTTGGTGGTTTGGCTGATTTTGTTTTCTGTCTGTGTTTTAAAGGATGACTAGAGTCCAAACTAGCACCATAAAGTGAAATATGTCATCAGGATTTAGGTATGTGCAATCTATCCACAAAAGGTAATCTCTTTCGTATTCTGTTCAGGGCTTCTTTATACAGTGCACGCAGCATCCTTTCATAACCACAGAACACACACCATCAAGCTTTCTCTTCCTCTCTGGCACCAATAAAAACATGAAGCTCCAAACAGTTTCTAGGAGGTTAAGCTGCTGAAACACACTCTGGTCAGATCTCAGGGCTGATAAACCACCAAACAACATTATGAAGAATATCCTTCTAGACAAAGACCTAAGAGATTACTCTGGACCAGCAGGTCCTTGAAATATTGTGATGTTAAAATGTAAAGGTACAGCTGATAATTACTTTGGTTGTTTATCCATCTGTTTGCTTTCTCATATATACGGTTTCATGATTACATTTAATCACCCCCCCAAAAGAATTATCTTGGTGAGTTCACAGAGCAACATAATAGTCACTATAATTCAAAAGACACTTTTGATTTCCCTGATAGGATAAAGAGTCAGCAATTACTGTTTGTTATCACAACTCCAGTTCTTGTCAATACAATTCAAATTTTACTTGATAAACTAATTACATAAACCCTGGCCAACTACAAAAGTCCGAACCCTGAGTTACTCACAGTGAGGCTTGTACAGGTACTTTGAAAATTTACACTGAGTGTAAAATGCCCCAGATTCCCGGTGTTATCTAACTTGGAAAATTACCCTGCTTTTGAAAGAATAAGCAGAATGGTGGCACGAATCTCCCCTTTCCTAGGGCTAGTTTATTCCACATCATTCTCAATCAACTCCCAACAAATTAATCTACATTATGAAGCAAAGCAAGTCCCTGAGTCCTCAAAGGCCCCATGGTCTGCCACCATTCCTACAGAGGATGCTAATTCACTGGGTCAATTTCTTGTCAGTTACGGAAACAACAAGGAAATGTCCCAATCAGAGGCAACAATGTCACACTTGCAGGACTTTCAAAGGTTAGAAAGGCATTTGGGAGGAAGCAAAAACTGTGCCCACTTTCTTCTCCTTCTGGCCTCTCCTCCTCTGTCTTCTCCTAGACCTACTGCCACACCAGCCCTGACCAAAGGCGAGGGCCAGCCCCCAGCTCACCCAGGCTGCTGTGAGGGCCAGCCTCTGGGCATGACCCCCAGAGGACAAAGGGCCCAAATAAGGCAGACTTCTTCACTCAGGAGCATGTGCTACACTTACAGCCACCAAGAGAGGGACCCAAGTACAGAAGGACCTAACATATGACTTGTAGGATTATCAAATACCAAACCGAAGCATCCAGGAAGCATGAAAGCAGCTACACCAAATCCAGATCTCTGAACTCATCTATCAGAGAACACTCATCTGGTAGGTTAAGGGTAGATTATTACTGAATCAAGCCATTGCCAGTCAGGGAAAAATTAAAAGACAAATACATTTAAATTAAAATAATAAAAACTTTGACATCCTTTAAACTATCAGCCAAGAACTACACCGAAAGTAAACAGGTACATGCAAGGAATCCCAAAACAAGCTTGAAAACGAACAAAAGCTGCAAGACTCACACTTTCTGATTTCAAAACTTACTACTAAAGCTATAGTCACCAAAACAGTGTGGTACCAGCATAAAGAGGCACATATAGGCCAATGGGACAGAATAGAAAGCCCAGCAGTAAACTCTCACATATATGAACAAGTGATTTTTAGCAAGGGAGCCAAAACCAGTCAACAGAGAATGGACAGTCTTTTCAACAATGCTACGCTGCTGGGAACACTGATATCCACACACCAAGGAATGAAGCTGGACCTTTACCTAACACCGCATACAAAAATCAACTCAAAATGGATCAAAAATCCATTTATTGCGGAAAAATATACATAACATGTAAAAAAAAAAGGTAAACAGGTAGTACACCAGGGGAAATTTTGGGAATGTACTTCTGACAGGTTCGATCATTTCTCTTTGATTTTTTTTTTTTTTTTTTTTGCGGTACGCAGGCCTCTCACTGTCGTGGCCTCTCCCGTTGCGGAGCACAGGCTCCGGACGCGCAGGCTCAGCGGCCATGGCTCACGGGCCCAGCCGCTCCGCGGCATGTGGGATCTTCCCGGACCGGGGCACGAACCCGTGTCCCCTGCATCGGCAGGCGGACTCGCAACCACTGCGCCACCAGGGAAGCCCTTGTCTTTGATTTTACACTAATGTTTTTTATTCTTTTTAAGTGGGAATTCTGCCCTTTTCGGTAAAGATTTTGAACACAATCCTAATCAACAGTAACTACTTAGACCAGAAGTCTGCAAACTGTAGCCACCACCCAAATCTGGTCGGCCACCAGTTTTTGTATGGCAGTGAGCTCAAGAATGGTTTTTACATCTTTAAATACTTGGGGAAAAATATCAAAATAAGAATATGTCAAGGGCTCCCCTGGTGTCGCAGTGGTTGAGAATCTGACTGCCAATGTAGGGGACACGGTTTCCAGCCCTGGTCCGGGAAGTTCCCAGATGCCGCGGAGCAACTAAGCCCGTGCGCCACTACTGAGCCTGCGCTCTAGAGCCCGCGAGCCACAACTATGGAGCCCAACATGCTGCAACGACCGAAGGCCGTGCACCTACAGTCTGTGCTCCGCAACAAGAGAAGCCACCGCGATGAGAAGCCCGTGCACCACAACGAAGAGTAGCCCCTGCTCACCGCAACTAGAGAAAGCCCAAGCCCAGCGACGAAGACCCAACGCAACCAAAAATAAATAAATTAATTAAAAAAAAAAAATGCTGGAGAAGGTGTGGAGAAAAGGGAACCCCCTCTTACACTGTTGATGGGAATGTAAATGGGTACAGCCACTATGGAAAACAGTATGGAGGCTCCTCGAAAAACTAAACATAGAGCTACCATATGATCCTGCAATCCCACTCCTGGCCGTATACCCAGACAAAACTCTTAATTCAAAACGATACCTGCACCCCTATGTTCACGGCAGCACTATTCACAATAGCCAAGGCATGGGAACAACCTAAAGGTCCATGACAGATGAATGGACAACGAAGATGTGGTACATATATACAATGGAGTACCACTCAGCCATGAAAAAGAATGAAATAATGCCATTTGCAGCAAATCGGATGGACCTAGAGATGATCAAACTAAGTGAAGTCAGAAAGAGAAAGACAAGTATCATATGATATCACTTATATGTGGAATCTTTAAACATGATACAAATGAACTTATTGACAAAACAGACTCACAGACACAGAGAACAGACTAGTGGTTACCAAAGGGGAAAGGTGGTGGGGGGAGGGATAAATTAGGAGTTTGGGATGAACATATACACACTGCTATATATAAAACAGGTAAACGACAAGGACTGACTGTACAGCACAGGGAACTATATTCAATATCTTGTAACAAACCATAATGGAAAAGAATCTGAAAAAGAATACATACATATATAACTGAATCACTTGGCTGTACACCAGAACTAACACAACATTGTAAATCAACTATATTTGTTAAAAATTTTTTAAAAAAAGAATATGTCATGACATGCAAAAACTATCCAGAATTCAAGTCCCAGTGTCCATAAATAAAGCTGTATTGGAACACAGCACGCTTGTGCCTTGACGCCTCATCTGTGGCTGCTTTGGGGCTACAACAGCAAAAACAAGTAGACGCCAACAGAGGCATTAGCCTGAAATATTTGCTTCCTGGCCTTCAGCAGAAAAAGTTTACCAACTCTTTTCTAGGACGGCCCCAATTCCAAATGTCCTGCAATGTCGCTCCCACAGATCATCCAAAGATTTCCGGAACTTTAAGATTTCAGCCTCATTTGTTCAAAGACTGATGAAACACCAGCTGGGCCAAGGTCAGCACCAGACACCAGGGGTACGAAGACAGGCCGGGCAGACGCCACCCCTGCCCTCACAGAGCTTCCAGTTTGAGGACCCAGATGGACAGTAACCGGGAGGTCACAACACAGCCCATGACCTTGGCGCCCACTACGCTGGACACTGTGGGCAGCATGTAGTAGGGGCACCGTAACCAGGCGGAAGGCAAGTGTCCGAGGGGGCTTCCAAGCCTGGAAGGAGATCAGAGAGAAGCGAGGCAAAAAGAGCAGAGGGGAGAGGGCAGGAGGAGCAGGAGGGCAGGGCAAGCAACGTGCACTCAGCTAAGAGAAAGGATACCTTCACGGACCAGCAGCCGTAAGGACGTGGCTCAGCCTGGCTGTCCCTCGAGAGCAGTGGTGAGATGAGCCGGCGCGGCAGCAGAGGCCAGGCCAGGCCCGGACGAGCCCTGCAGGCCCTTTAAAGAACCGGCCTCCAGTCCGCATGTCCTGGGCAGAGCCTCTCATCTGAGAAGCAGACAGGATCCCTCTGGGGGCCACCAGTCAAGTTTGTGGTAGAGCCCTAACGGGCTGCACAAACCCACCACATACGAGGATTTTCTAGATAAAAACCACAAGCTCAGGGCTTCCCTGGTGGCGCAGCGGTTGAGAGTCCGCCTGCCGATGCAGGGGACGCGGGTTCGTGTCCCGGTCCGGGAGGATCCCACGTGCCGCGGAGCGGCTGGGCCCGTGAGCCACGGCCGCTGAGCCTGCGCGTCCGGAGCCTGCGCTCCGCAACGGGAGAGGCCACAACAGTGAGAGGCCCGCGTACCGCAAAAAAAAAAAAAAAAAGCACACACTCAATCATCAGAAACCAATGAAATGTGTTAATATCACGACTACTCTTCAAACATCATAACGTTCTCAACAGAAAATTCTAGATGAAAATCGGTAACGTCCCAATGAAGGGTTTTCACATAACCATGATGTAAGAGTCCACATTTCAAAAGAAAAGTTCCATACCTTTCCTGATCCTCATCGTCATCCCGTGGCTGTGAGGGCTCCACCAAGTAGACAGGACAAAAATAAAAACTAAGACCCCATAAATTCCAAATAGGCTCTGGCTAGCCATGACACTGAGCCACATCCAAAGTCAACTCATAGCAGGTGGGAAAACAGATAAAGTCGACACCCATCTGTTAAGCAGGAATAAAACCCTAAAGAGCTTCAATGTGGATTTAAAGCACCTGCCCAGTCTTGCTACGACGTATTTGCTCCACGTCAGGTAACTGTGATTTTTTTCAGATAAAATTAAAACTCATCTTCCGGTATTTGCAGAATTTACCAGGCGTGGATCCTAAACACCAAGTGCTATGATTAGGAAAAACCAAATCACCGATGCACAGCATCTCACAGAAGGTGGGGGTCTGCCACAGAGCCACCACCATAACAGTGTGCGTGTCACACAAAGGCGTCCCTCTGACTTCCAACTTGGACGATGGAAGGGCAAACGGTAAGGCCAGTACCACACTGTTTGGTTTTGAGTTTGGGGGCAATGAAAAACTAAATTTTGGGAGTTCCCTGCTGGCCAAGTGGTTAGGATTCCGGGCTTTCACTACTATGGCTCAGGTTCAATCCCTGATCAGAGAACTAAGATCCCACAAGCCATGTGGTGCGGCCAATAAAAAAACACTACATTTTATTTAGACTAAAAGATCATGGATCATGCTGTATATAAAATCTGGGCTTATATGTAATTAATGCCACAGTGTTAGGAGTAAATAAAATGACTTCAGATTCACGCATCTGAAGACTGCCGGAGAACCCACATCCTGGGTGGGAGTTCAAGCTGCTTCACAGAAAACGTCTGCCCCTTTGACAAAATACCGAAGACCTCCAAGGGAAACACGTTAATAAGCACGTCATCATTTATAGCTGGATTAATAAAATCACCGCATTTCCCTGCACGCCTGTCCTGGTCTCCCAGGATGCAAAGCATCCCAGGAGCGAGGGCTGCCTCTTCCATCCCTTTGATCCCCAGCCCTAGGCCAGCGCCAAGATGTGGAGCCCTCAGCTAATGCCATGTGCAATCCCAGAAGCTCAAAGATCTTCACAGAATCATCACATATCCTTCAATCACTGAAATATTTAACTTAAAAGAGGCAGGAAGCAACACTGCTCCACAGGGCCCCGAGATACCAGGCGGGTGGTGGCCTGGGCTCCCCCCTCTTCCTTGCCCGTCCGACAAGGCAAAAGATAAATGTCTCAAGAAGGACACCATCGCCCCTGAGGCTTGGCACTCCTTACAGGAACCACTTCACCCAGCATTATCACATCAGCCATGAGATGCTGCCGGTGCCGGCGTCTATCACATCACAGCACCAACATGGACCACTTACTTTTATCACCTACACATGTTTCCCTCCAAATAAAGTCACATTTCCATCTCAACATACCTGCAAGAGCCACAGATCCCAACACCTGCCCCCTCTCCGACCCAGAATCTGTCCCAACTGTGGGAAGTGGACACCAGCAGACCAGTGCCTCGCACACGGGTAGCCCCACGGAGGTCGGCCCATCCATCAGTGCCCCTGGCACCTGGGCAGTCCACTCCTCCAACTGTCCAAAGTCAATGCCCTCACTGTCCTCCACCAGCCACCCAATGCCTGCAGGCTCCCTTGATACCTACCCAAGTCAACCCATGGGAAATGGTCCGAAGGACAGATGTTAGATACACCAGGGGAGAAAGGGGGTGCCCTCCATGAATCAGCAATGACATTGTGAGTCGACCTCTGTGTGACCTCGCTCTGGGTCACCTGCTGTTAAAAACGCTCCCCCAGGACCAGCAGTGACTGAACCAAATCTCAGAAGGAAGGGACTCAGGGCTCTTCCAGTTCAATCCCGCTGGGCCTTCCTGAGTCACCAAGGTGTGCACACTCCCATGGGTGGTTCGTGGTCCTCCAGGGGGCATTCTGCCCCTTATCCCCGCTCTGGACCCTTCAACCTGCATCGCCGGGACTTGCATTTCCCTGGTGCCACCAGGCCAGGTCCCCATCCACTGTTCCAGCACGGGCTTCCATCCACCACACATCCCCGCATCTTCCCTCCTCCAAACCTCCAGCTGTGCTTGTCCAGGACAGCCTGGAACACTGTGAATTTTGCTTTTCTAGCAATCCTGACATGCTGCTGGTTGAGGTGCTTGAACAATAATCTCTAGGTCTCCGCAGGAGGCCAGTTTTCAAGGCCTCACTCTGCTATCTTGCAGCTTGGCCGCCAATTTGTGTCCTTGACCGTAAGACTCCACGGTTAGCCTGGCAGAGGTTCACTTGATCTCCTTAGTCCTGTGATCTGAAACAATCAAGACCTCTCTGAATATGGGTTCTGTCGTTCAGCTCTGACTATCTGCAACCTTCTAGAATCCAACGGGCAGGAGCTCCAGAGGATTACCTTCTACCCATCACTACTCTAAAATGAGCATTCCAGCCCTAAGAATATGCCCACACTTCCACTCCATCCTGTTAACAAAAGATTTAATGCTGGGACTTCTCTGGCGGCGCAGCGGTTAAGAATCCGCCTGCCAATGCAGGGGACACGGGTTCGAGCCCTGGTCTGGGAAGATCCCATATGTTGCAGAGTAACTAAGCTCATGTGCCACAACCACTGAACTTGTGCTCTAGAGCCCGTGAGCCATTACTACTGAGCCAGTGA
Source organism: Platanista minor (assembly GCA_004363435.1). Taxonomy (NCBI): domain Eukaryota; kingdom Metazoa; phylum Chordata; class Mammalia; order Artiodactyla; family Platanistidae; genus Platanista; species Platanista minor. The sequence continues at coordinate 2,190 of RJWK010026416.1, read as the reverse complement.
GCCACAACTACTGAAGCCCATGCGCCTAGAGCCCACGCTCCACAACAAGAGAAGCCACCACAATGAGAAGCCCAAGCACCACAATGAAGAGTACCCCCCACTCGCCGCAACTAGAGAAAGCCTGCGCGCAACAACGAAGACCCAACACAGCCAAAAATAAATAAAATAAATAAATTAGTTTAAAAAATAAATACCGTTTTAAAAAAAGAAAAGACTTAATAATGCCTTTTTAACATCTGACTATATCTTGTTGCCTTTCTAATACCTTTCCAGAAAGGGGTCTGGAGTCCATACCAGGCACCACCTAAAGAGCTTTCTTTCCATCCTTCTTTCTCTGAATCCCACACCAGAAAAAAGGCAGGGTCCAGGTGCACCAACTGTCATAGATGAAAACACTGCAGCAGCTCCTGCAGATGTGAGCTGCAGGCGCTCTGCGCTGTAGCCCCGCCCCCTCCAGGCTGGCTTCCATGAAGAAACAGAGAAAACCCGGAATGCTGACCGCCCCATCCAACACACGAGGTCCTCCGGAGATGGAAGACGCCCTCACCCCCAGGTCAGGGGCTTGTCCTTCCAGCTCCATCCATGTCTCTCCAAGTCGGAGTCCATGAGAGGCTTCCCATGAGAAAACAATGCTGTCCTTCCCGTCCAGGGTCATCTGGGAAGAGACTGTCCAGACCGTATTCCTGAGGAGCTCCAATCCTCAGAAAGGGACTGGACATTTCAGAGACTTTATCAGTTCATGCCTGGCTCTGCTTGGAAGCTGTAGAAATCCCTTTCCTAGAAGCCCTGGCTGGCTTTTCGAGGGGGTCTGATCTCTGAGATAGAGGGAGATGATCTGCCCACCTCCCCAGGCTGTTTGAAGCTCACCTAAGTGAGATCCAAACAGTGTTACCCTCCACGGGTTCCCCGAACTTCTAGGAGCTGTAACTGTCAGCCCAGCAAGTCAAGACTTAGAGAAGCTCAGCTCTAGCAGATGGAACCTTCCAGCAGGTATCCAGATGGCGGAACTCTGTCCACGCTCTGTCTCCCAGGCCTGTCCCGAGACAGCATTAAGAGAGCGCGGCATGGGCGTGTCCTCCCAGGGTGTCAGCACTCACCCAGGTTTGTAGTCTTCTGTATATTACCTCCCTAATAACCTTCTGGAAATGGGGTTTCTACTAACCTGGAAACAGATCTAATCAAGGTTATTAGATCTGGTTGATCGGTTTATTTTGAAACATTCATAATTAGTAGCTGTGGTAGGTTAAATTTTGTCCCCCGGAAAGTTATATTCAAATATCTAATCCCCAGTCCCTGGGAAAATGACCTTCTTTGGAAACAGGATCTTTGCAGATGTAATTAAATTGAGATGAGGTCATACTGAATTAGGGTTTTCTACTGTTCTTACAAGAAAAGGGAATTTTGGACATAGAGACTCAGAAAAACACAGACAGAGCCCCATGTGACGACAGAGGCAGAGACTGGAGTGAAGCTGCCACAAGCCAAGGACACCCAAGGACGGCCAGAAGCTAGCAGACAAGCAAAACGCAGATTCTCCCTCCGAACCTCCAGAAGGAACCCACCCTGCCAACACCTTGATTTGAGACTTCTGGTCTCCAGAACTGTGAGAAAAGACATTTAGTTATTTTAAGCTACCCAGCTTGTTACAGCACCTTATGATGGCAACCCTAGGGAACCAATACGATAGCTGCCATCCATCGATCATGCTCACCGCCTGGCAGGCACTGTCCATGTAGTTCACACAGCTTAGCTCACAACATCCGCACCATGGGCCTAGGATGCAGCTTCCTAACCACACCATGTGGGGAGATTTAGAAACTGAGGCATGTAACTCACCCACGGTTACTCAGCTGGAACACGGTAAAGATGGGAGAGGACCCAAGTCCAACGTCCCTGCACAGGCACCATCCCCTGCCCCTCTTCCAGTCCTACTCCTAACACCCGGCCCTGCTGTAACCTGAGAGACACCTGCTTCTCATCAGAAGTGCACACACCGGGCTTCCCTGGTGGCGCAGCGGTTGAGGGTCCGCCTGCCGAGGCGGGGGACGCGGGTTCGTGCCCCGGTCCGGGAAGATTCCCACATGCCGCGGAGCGGCTGGACCCGTGAGCCATGGCCGCTGGACCTGCACGTCCGGAGCCTGTGCTCCGCAACGGGAGAGGCCACGGCAGTGAGAGGCCCGCGTACAGCAA
>RJWK010026415.1:0-27053 GCA_004363435.1 Platanista minor | reverse complement strand
TTTTTTTTTTTTTTTTTTTCCCGTGGTATGCGGGCCTCTCACTGCTGTGGCCCCTCCCATTGCGGAGCACAGGCTCCGGACATGCAGGCCCAGCGGCCATGGCCCATGGCCCCAGCCGCTCTGCGGCATGTGGGATCCTCCCAGACCAGGGCACGAACCCGCGTCCCCTGCATCGGCAGGCGGACTCTCAACCACTGCGCCACCAGGGAAGCCCCTATCTGCTTGTTTTAAAATTACTTTTTAAAGAAATCATAGAGGCTTCCCTGGTGATGCAGTGGTTAAAATCCACCTGCCAATGCAGGGGGTACAGGTTCGATCCCTGGTCTGGAACTATCCCACATGCCAAGTAGCAACTAAGCCCGTGCGCCACAACTACTGAGCCTGCGCTCTAGAGACCACGAGCCACAACTACTGAGCCCACGTGCCTAGAACCCGTGCTCCACAACAAGAGAAGACACCACAATGAGAAGCCTGCACACCGCAATGAAGAGTAGCCCCTGCTCGCCGCAACTAGAGACAGGCCTTGCGAAGCAACGAAGACCCAACACAGCCAAAAATAAAAACAAATAAATAAATAAATTTATTTTTCAAAAAAGAAAGAAATAATAAAAGCAATACTAATTTATTTTAGGAAAAAAAATCAGAAAACATCAGTAAGTTAAAAGAAGAAAACAGGTTTCCTGGAATCTGACTATTCAGAGATGAGCATTATTCACATTGCACATATAATACTTTTGTCTGTGTGTGTATTTATTAACATGTGTAAATATGGGTGTGTACATACACATGCACAAACACATGCACACTTAACTACAAATTGATTTATAACACAACAATTTTATACATGCCTCTCTTTACCAACAGGCTTCATAGCATTTTCTTTTTTCTGTTTTTCTTTATTTTTAATTTACACGCAATAAATTCACTTTTTATAGTATACAGTTCTGATTTTGACAAACATGTAGCCATGTGTCCATCACCGCATAGTTCAGAATGCTTTTATCACCCCTCAGGATTGTCTCATGCTGCAGTTTTGTTGTCAGTCCCTCTCTCTACTTCGATCCAACCCTTGGCAACCAGTGATCTTTTTTCGATCCCTGTAGTTTTGCCTTTTCCAGAATGTTATGTAAATAGAATCATACAGTATGTAGCCTTTTGAGCCTGGTGTTTTTCACTTAGCATCATGTATTTGAGATATTCTTCCATGTTGCTACACGTTTCAGTGGTTTGATCCTTTTTATTGCCGAGTAGTGTTCCATTTTATGGACATACCACTGTTTGCGTATCCATTTGCCCATTGAAGGACATTTGGATTGTTTCCAGTTTGGGGGTGATTATAAATAGAGTTGCTATAAACATATACATTTAGGTATAGGATCATAATTTCCATTTCTCTAGGGCAGTTACCTGGGAGGGGGATTATTGGGCCATATGGCAAGTGTATGTTTAACTTTATAAGAAACTGCCAAGCCATTTTCAGAGTGGCTGTACCGTTTTGCATTCTTACCAGTAGTGTATGAGAGTTCTAGTCACTTTTGCACCTTGCCACCACTGGATATTGACTTAAAATTTTTTTAAATTATAGCCATTGTAGTGAGTGTGAAGTGACACGTCATTGTGATTTTAGTTTGTATTTCCCTAGTGGCTAATTATGTTAAGGATCTTTTCTTGTGCTTATTTGCCATCTTGGTATCTTCTTTCATGAAGTGTCTGTTCATATCTTCTACCCACTTCTTTCTTTTTTAACATTTATTTATTTACTTTGGCTGCACTGGGTCTTCGTTGCGGCATGCAGACTTCGTAGTTGTGGCATACATGCAGGATCTAGTTCCCTGACCAGGGATTGAACCCGGTCCCCCTGCATTGGGAGCACAGAGTCTCACCCACTGGACCACCAGGAGGGAAGTCCCTTCTACCCACCTTTTAATTAGGTTGTTTCCTTTCTCTCTCTCTTCCTTTCTCCCTCCCTCCCTCCTTTCCTTTCCTTTCTTTCATCTCTTCCTTTCTCTGTCTCTCTCCCCGTTTCTCCCTCCCTCCCTTTCTTTCTTTCTGTTTTATTTATTTATTTATTTTTTGGCCACACTGCTTGGCTTGTGGGATCTCAGTTTCCTGACCAGGGACTGAACCCAGCCCACAGCACTGAAAGTGCCAAATCCTATCCACTAGACCACCAGGGAACTCCCATGGATTGTTTTCTTATTGTAAAGATTTGAGAGTCCTCTATATATTCTGGATATAAGTCCTTCAATATTCTTATTTATTTATTTATTTTAAAAAATTTATTTATTTATAATTTTTTTTTTTTTTTTTTTTTTGCGGTACACGGGCCTCTCACTGTTGTGGCCTCTCCTGTTGCGGAGCACAGGCTCCGGACGCGCAGGCTCAGCGGCCATGGCTCACGGGACCAGCCGCTCCGCGGCATGTGGGATCTTCCTGGACCTGGGCACGAACCTGTGTCCCCTGCATCAGCAGGCGGACTCTCAACCACTGCGCCCCAGGGAAGCCCTCTTTTTTATTTTAAAAAATTTTAATTTTATTATTTTAAAATAAACTTACTATATTTATTTTTGGCTGTGTTGGGTCTTCATTGCTGCACACGGGCTTTCTCTAGTCGTGGCGAGTGGGGGCTACTCTTCGTTGCGGTGCACAGGCTTCTCATTGCTACTCTTTGTTGTGGAGCACGGGCTCTAGGTGCGTGGGCTTCAGCAGCTGCGGTGTGTGTGCTCAGTAGTTGTGGTTCGCGGGCTCTAGAGCACAGGCTCCATAGTTGTGGCGCACGGGCTTAGTTGCTCTTTGGCATGTGGGATCTTCCCAGACCAGGGCTTGAACCCGTGTTCCCTGCATTGGCAGGGGGACTATCAACCACTGCGCCACCAGGGAAGTCCCTCAATATTCTTTTTAAATTTAACATAGAAACTTTCAAACGTTTACTAGTATTAATCGGGGTTCTCCAGAGAAACAGAACCAATAGGATATAAAAGATTTATTATGAGGAGTTGGTTCATGTGATTATGGAGGCCGAGAAGTTCCTTGATCTGTCATCTGCAAGCTAAAGACCCAAGAAAGCCAGTGGTGTAATTTACTCTGAGTCCGAAGGCCTGAGAACCAGGTTAACACTGGTTCTCTGAGAACCAGTGTTACCCGAAAAGCTGGGTTTGCCTCTTGGTGGGTGTCAAACCAAAAGACACAGCCAAGCCAAGACTGGGCAAAGGAAGGATTCATTATTATTTGCAGCAAATAGGGAGAACACCAGGGATCTTCCCCAAAGCAATAGTTTCCCCTCCAACAACATAACTGGGGAAGTTTTAAGCTAAGGGTTCATGCATGTTCATGAAGGGGCTTGGGTGGTAGACAGGGTCCAAGCTTTAGTTGATTGAAATCTCAAGGGTCAGAAAAGGTCAACCTCATCATCCCTTAGGTTCCAGCGGGATCTGGTGCTTGAGCACTTCAGGCTAATCTTTATCATTGAAACAAAACTGGGAGTCTTTACAACTGGTAAATTATCTCTGCTACTGTTACTTCTCTTGCCAGCTAACAGTTGTGTGTTTCTGCACTCTTTTGTTCCCTTAAGGATCATTAATTACTGAGACCTGTTCAAGGGCAAGCATTGTGCCCAGGCTTAGATCACAGAACGGCTTAGGTCAAAAATGGCTTCTCTTATGTCAAGAAGACCATATGCCTCATTTTCTTTCTCCAGAGACCCCCATCCCCCACCCTGTCTGCTTACATTAGGGGTGAGGGTTGCAGGGTGCGTGATCAGCTCATGGACTTTCTTCTGATTAGTTGGTGGTAACAGGGTGATGTTTTGGAAATCTTAATCATCAGCCAGTCTGGGGGCTCTGTGCTTGTGAACACTCCACCTGGGTATGGGTCTTAGTTTTCTGCAGACTAACTCAAAGGTATGCATCAGATTGTTATCTATATCCCTTGAGGAAGACTCTGTTTTACCAGCTGAACTATTGTTTAAGTCATGATTGGGAATTCCCTGGCTGTCCAGTGGTTAGGACTCCACGCTTTCACTGCTGAGGGCGTGGGTTCGGTCCCTGGTCAGGGAACTAAGATCCCACAAGCCGTGTGGCGCAGCCAAAAAAAAAAAGCCATCATTACTTTTCTTGCTTAACTGCTTTTCGTTTGTTTCTGCATTCCCTCTTTTCTCTAATTAGTAACTGTTGAGTCGGCTCTTTAGAAGACCTAGGAGACTAAAGCCTTCTTCTACAAAGAAGAACCAGGGGCACAGAGGGGCTTTTGTACCCAGGAAGGTCCTGCAGAGTCCTGCTTGGTTTCATTCCCCCCTTTTCTCTGATACTCCTCAGTCCCGAGGGGAACAGGGGTGAGACAAGAAAGGGTATAAAGTTTTGGGTAGAGAGGTTAATCACAAACTCTGCAGGGGAACTCAGTATTAGGGGGACTTGGTTTCAGATGCAAGTGTTGTGAGTCTGATATCTATCTATTTAAAATTCCTCATCATCCTTTTACCTAGTAGCCTAACAGCCATTCATGAGCATGGCCTAGGTCACTGGTCGCCATTGGAGGTGGGAGGAGGTTTTGCCCCCATCCCCCAGGGGACATTTGACAATATCTGGAGACAGCTTTTGGTTGTCACCGCTGGGGTTGGAGTGAGTACTGGCATCTAGAGGGTAGAGGCCAGGGATGCTGCTTAATCACCTGCAGTGCACAGGGCCATCCCTACAACAACTGATCTGGCCCACGGTGTCAGTAGTGCTGAGTTTGCAAAAACCTTGTACTGGAGTACAGGGTGGGTACGGTGTGGGTATCAGAATTTTGAAACGATCCCCCAATGCACCAAGGACGTGAACCACTGGTTATAGACCTAGAGCTACAGGAAATCAGAGAGAGAGAGAAGACTGGTTTGGGTGGAAGAAAGAGCCAGAGAAAGCTTTAGTGGAGGATGACTCAAATGCAAGACAGAAGAGTGACTTTGATAAGTGAACAGACAGAAAAAAAACTTTTTGGTTGAGTCCAGCAAAGTTAACATCTTCTAGTTTTCAAATGGATTGAGAAACTCTGGCCTTTGTCCATTACAAAATGGTGATTTTCTAAATCTTTCCATCCTTCTGCATTTATTAGCTGGAATTCTGTAAGGAACTTTCCCTCATTATCCATTTGATTACCCTGGAATGCAGTTTGTACAGGAAAGGCAAGGTACATGCCTGATTCTTTTCCTTTATTTGTCAGTTTTCCTAATAACAAGCTGATGCTTTAGCAACTTCCAAAGGTGAATGAACAATGGGCTTTTCCCCCGGTAATGTCCATACAAACTTGTGAATTTTTATGCATTTAATATATCTCAGTATTTTGTGGTCATCTAAAAATACTTTGAAATAATTTCAGTACTACATAAAGGTTGCAAGAGTACAAAATGATATATACTCTTACCTAGATTCTCCAAATGTTAACTTTTTACCACAATCTGCTTTATCCTTTCTGTTTTCCTCTGTTTATGTGTATGTATGTACACATGTGTATATGTATATTTTTATAATATTTTAAGTCTTTTGAGAGTATGTTGCAGACTTGATGGCTCTTTATGCCTAAATACTTCATAATCCTTAAAGACAAGACCACTTTTTCAGTAACCGTAGTACAATGATAGAAGTCAGGAAATTAACATTGATACAATACTATTGCTAAACTGTACACCTTAGTCTCCTTCCCTGGTTGTCTCAAAACTGTTCTTTATAGTACAAGAAAGTCCTGGATTAGTGTTGCATTCACTTGTCATGTCTCTTTAATCTCCTTTGGTCGGGAGCCTTTGTGTTTCATGACATTGACATTTTGGAAGAATACAGGCCAGTTATTTTGTAGAATGTCCCTTAATTTGGGTTTGTCTGGCCTGTTCTCCTGTTTAGATTCTGTTTGTTTTGTAGTATTGTCAGGAATACCACAAGAGGTATTCTTTTCAGTGCATTGTATTAGAAGCAAATGATACAGATTCGTTCCATCACTGGTGATCTTAACTCAGTTAAAATGATGTCTTCCAGGCTTCTCTACTGTGAGGTTACTGTTTTTTCCTATGTAATTAGTAAGTATTTTTGTGGAGAGGTACTTTTAGACCATGTAAATATCCTGTAACTTCTCCAGCATTTCACTCAGTAGTTTTAATATCCATTGATGATTCTTGCTTGAATCAAGTATTGTTATGATGGTTGCCAAATGGCAATTTTATAAATCCATTGTTCTTTCTGTATTTATTAACAGGATTTTCAATCTTACAGAAGAGTTTTCCCTTCTTCCCTGTTTGTTTATATCAGTGTGGACTCATGAGTTCATATTTTAGTCGTGGGTTTTACTACTTAATTATCATTATTTATTTTGATGATCGAATTGTCCTGGATTTGGCCAATGAGAGCCCCTTTGAATTGGCTCCAATGCCCTTTACACATGTTCCCTTCATTCTCTAGCACAAGGTTTCCAAGCTCATCTCAGACTCTTCTTCCTCAGCCCTGCAATTCTCCAAGGAGCCCTGGTTCCTTTCAGTGAAAAAGAATGGTATTTAGAAACCAAGATTTGGATGTTATTTTAAATAAATAAATAAATAAATAAATAAATAAATATTTTGATGCTTACATTGTCCTCTTGTTGGCCATTGGGAGCCCCTTCAAGTTCACTTATGTCCTTCTGACTCAGTCTCAGTAGTCTTTAATAGCATCCTCGCTTTCTGATATATGCTTGTCTTGCGTACGTCCTGTCCCAGACCTGGAATCAGTCATTTCTCCAAGAAGTTTCCGTTCCTGTTAGTGGGAAATAATATTTAGGACCTTGTTCTGGGCACTTGAGGTGCTCATTGTTACTGAGTTATTGTTTCTAGCCCTTTTCAATGGATACAGCTATTTTTATTTTTAATTTTTTATTTATTTATGTTAATTTTTATTGGAGTGTGGTTGCTTTACAATGTTGTGTTAGCCTCCACTGCACAACAGAATGAATCAGCCATACAATCAGCCTCCCTTTTGGACTTCCCTCCCATTTAGGTTACCACAGTGCATTAGGTAGAGTTCCCTGTGCTATACAGTATGTTCCCACCAGTTGTCTATTTTATGCATAGTATCAGTAATGTATATGTGTCAATCCCAGTCTCCCAGTTGCTCCCACCCCACCCCTTTCCCCCTTGGTATCCATACATTTGTTCTCCACGTCTGTGTCTCTATTTCTGCTTTGCAAATAAGATCATCTATACCATTTTTCTAGATTCCATACATATGCATTATATGATACTTGCTTTTCTCTTTCTGACTTAACTTCACTCTGTATGGCACTCTCTAGGTCCATCCATGTCTCTACAAATGACCCAATTTCATTCCTTTTTATGGCTGAGTAATATTCCATTGTATATGTATACCACATCTTCTTTATCCATTCCTCTGTTGATGGACATTTAGGTTGCTTCCATATCCTGGCTATTGTAAATAATGCTACTATCAACATTGGGGTGCATGTGTTTTTTTGAATTATGGTTTTCTCAGGGTATATGCCCAGTAGTGGGATTGTTGGGTCATATGGTAGTTCTATTTTTAGTTTTTTAAGGAACCTCCATACTGTTCTCCATAGTGGCTGTAGCAATTTACATTCCCACCAACAGTGTATGAGGGTTCCCTTTTCTCCACACCTTCTCCAGCATTTATTGTTTGTAGATATTTTGACGATGGCCATTCTGACTGGTGTGAGGTGATACCTCATTGTAGTTTTGATTTGCATTTCTCTAATGATTAGTGACGTTGAGCTTAAATTTTTGACTCCTAAAAATTAGATGTAGAATTACTGTGTGACACAGCAGTTCTACTTCTGGGTATGAACTCAAAAGAATTGAAAGCAGGGACTCAAATGGATATTTCTCCAGCCATGTTCATAGCAGCATTATTCACAGTAGCCAAAAGGTAAAAGCAACCCAAGTGTCCATCAACAGATGAATGAATAAACAGAGTGTGGTATATACGTATAATGGAATATCATTCAGCCTTCACAGGGATATTCTGACATACGTTACAACATGGACACATTTCCCCACAAGAGTCAGCTTGGTGAAGACAGAGGCAGTGTCTGAGTTCTGCTGGACCTTTCACATAGTAATGACAACAGCTGCCATTTACTTAACACTCACTGTGTGCTGGGCGTGGCGCTTAATGTCTTACGTTTGATCCTCGAAGCAACCATAGAGGCCCAGAGAAGAGAAGCAATGTGCCCAGGGCACAGAGCTAATAAGTGGCAGAGCTGAAATCAGAACTCAGGATTGTGAGACTCCAGAGTCCCAACTCTTTAACTACTATGCTGAGGTGCTATTGCTAATGGCCGGTGGTGCCGTTAACTGCATCAGGGAAGGAGATTTCTGCTCTCACATTTGTGGGTGCCTGGGAACATTTAGGTGGAGATGCCCAGTGGGACAGTATTGCAGCCTGGATCTGGGGCTCAGACTAGAGAAGTAGATTTGGGAGTGGGAGTCAGGATCAGGGAAATGTGTTGGGTACATTTATCTGGTGAGAAAGCAACAGAGGGAAAGCCCTGGGGAGCACCCACTGTTTGCGGGCCGGTAGGACGGGAAGGGAGTGGCGGAAGCCACGGGTGGATGGGAGGGGTGATCAGTGCTGTGGCAGCCAGTGCTGTGAGGGGTTCAGGGACTGGGTTTCACCTCAGCTCTGCTGGAGACTTTGTGATCCTGGATGGGTTGCTTAACATGGTTCCCTCATTTTCCTCATCAATAGCATGGGGATTAAAAACGATGTTCCTGGGACTTCCCTGGTGGCACAGTGGTTAAGAATCCTCCTGCCAGTGCAGGGGATACAGTTTCGAGCCCTGGTCTGGGAAGATCCCACATGCCACGGAGCAACTAAGCCTGTGCGCCACAGCTACTGAAGCCTGTGCTCTAGAGCCCGGGAGCCACAGTTGCTGAGCCCACATGCCACAACTACTGAAGCCCGCGTGCCTAGAGACCATGCTCCACAACAAGAAAAGCCACCGCAAGGAGAAGCCCATGCACCGCAATGAAGAGTAGCCACCACTCGCCACAACTGGAGAAAGCCCGCGCGCAGCAATGAAGACCCAACGCAGCCAAAAATAAATAAATAAAATAAATAAAAAACAAACAAACAAAAAAGGATGTTTCTCTTGGGGTGATGAAAATGTCCTGCAATTATATAATGGTGATGGTTGCATAACTTTGAATATGCTAAAAAACCACTGAATTGTATGTACACTTTAAATGGATGATTTTTATGGTATGGGTGAATTACATCGCAGTTAAAAACAAGCAAACCAACCATGTTCCTCCCAGGATTGGATGGAGGTTAAATAAAAGGAGAGAATCTTATGATAGTGCCCAGCACAGCATTTGACCCACAGTAGAAGGACTCAGCAAACGTTGGGTTTTTTAGGAGGGCCACAGGATCACACATTCTAGGGACACCGGTTTACAAAGACTCTGCTGAACCGTAGTGCCTTGATTTGTGTGCTAAGATGTGGAGGAAGGTACCTGAGTCTCTTAAGTCTCTGAATCTGTGCGCAGGGCCCTGGGCTTTGGCCACTTACGTTGGCTCCTCTCCTGTGGGACCCTTCCTCAGTTGGATGATGCTGAGGTGCTGGGGGCCGTTACGGCTGTAGGTCTTAAGGCTGAGTTGGGTTTCCTAGGCGCACCTCCTCCTGGCCTCTTAAAGTATGCAGGTCGCTATTTTGGCCTAAATTAATCTTTAGCAAAAAGCTGCTAATGGCCTGCTGGTTTCTCATTCACTGAGAAAAGCTGTCCCCTTCTTCCCATCTGTCAAGGTGGTTTGTCAGAGATGTTGGGGCCGGGAGACGCCCGGGAATTAAAGCAGAGAGAGCAAGGTCAGGGCGGGGGGGCGGGGGGGGGGTGTTGCCTTTTGCTTTTGAATCACGTTGGGGATGTGACACTGCTTCCCGGGATTTCAGCTTCATGCACGAAGCTAGGCTATGAGAAAGGAAGGGGGAAAAGAAAATCCAAATACCTGCAGTGTAGTTAAACATCTTCAGATGTGTATGGTTTGAAGACGCTTGTTTCCTGTGTCCTCTACATGTGCATTGTTTTTGCTCCATTACTAATTTAAATGGTCTGAAAATGTAGCTTTTTAGCTAGGATGGCATTTGCAGTAAAATGTTGTGGGCATTCTTTCGGCAAAAAAGATGCTGACCATCTTGTGGTTTTCTGAAATCATGTGCAGTTATATCATCAACCACATAATAAAGTTTTCTAGACTTTTTTAAAAAAAAAAAAAACATGGAAATGTTTTTTGCACTTCATTGGATAATACTGTTTGTGTGCTTTAAGTTGTTGGTTGTCCCCAAATAAGCCTATTTTAATTTGTCTGAGACTGTCATAGGCTATGGCCAGCCGTTGCCAACAAGTAACGTGTGGGTTTAATACATGTGCATTAGAGCTCGCTTATGCTGTTAAGTATAATAATTTATGTGAAAGGTGAGAGTCTTGCCAGAAAAAGAAATCAAAATGCAATCTGCTGAGTTCAGCTCTTAACTTAATTACATATGGCTTTAGGATTCCAAAATAGCAAAATTATTTACACAGTAGAACCCAGCTTGAAAAACATGTCAGAGCACTGGCTGAAGTGGGCCTTGTGACATTGGGCCACGCTCAGACCAACCAACAGACAGCTCCCTGGAGCAGCAACAGCCTGAGTCCTTCTGTCCTCAGTCAAAAACAAAGCCCTCAGAGGTTTGAAGTGACCACAGCCTGGAGTGTGGCTGGCAGAACTGGCCTCTCTGGTCCCCTCTTTTCTTCTGACTGCCCGCGGCCCTTGGCAGCCTCCCTCTCTTTTGTCCTCATCTCTTCCTTCTCAACAATCAGGAACTTTTTTGCCTCTGCCCCTTGGCTCCTTTGCTTAACTACTGCCTAATTAGTGTTCCCTGCCGGCCTGGGTGGCTGTAGCTCCTGGGGGCATCCCTGCATTTCCAGAACAGGTAGTTTTAATTCTCTGCATCGCTCAAATCCGTACCTTGGACACTGTTTACTTAGCTGGAGAAAAACAGTGGAACCAAAGATCGCACGCAAAAAGTATTGATTGAAGGTTAAATAACTTACAGTGTATTTAGCTGTAATTAGCTCCTTTGTTTCGGAACCAAAAAATATTTGCTCATTGCTCTATTGTCTCAGGGGAGAGGCGGGTAAATCTCCCTTCCTCATGGGATGGCTTCCCTTGAGCGGAGCAACTCATGGATTATTTTGCTTAAAAAAAGTGAGATGTTACTGTTGTTAGATCCCTTTGAGTAATCAAGTTGTGTGCTTTGTCAGAGACCTGCGTGACACTGGCTCCCCGGGTCTCCTGCTGTGTTCATTGAAGAGAAATTATACACTGATGCTTTTTCCCATGGCCAAGGGTGTGGGGAGGTTCTAGACCCTGGATAAATCAACCATTAGGCATCTGGTGTAGACGAACGAGGTATGTGGAGAAACTACCTTTGGGGCCTGGGACAGAGCTTCTGGGCCACACCATGGAGGTGTGGTCATGAGCATCAGAGATGACAAATGGACCGTGCCCAGCACAGGGCCTGAGAGCATCCTTATTACATTATTGATGCTCCCTAAATGCAAGCCATTGTCAATCTGAGGTGCCTGGCGCTGCACAGCTAGCTATTTGAGACCCTTTGCAGATCAGGCCGCATGGCTTCTGGCCTGGGAGCTTATGCTTTAAGGTGATCTGTTGTTTGGCCCTATATAGAGCAACTTAAATTCCTTGGCCTTCAGACTCAGAAAGATGAAAGGGAAAGGGTTCCTGTGCCTCTTCTGCAGTTCTGGCCCCGGGACCCAATCTTAGCATCCACTGTGAGTGATGAGAATGGAGCTGCTTCCTGAAGTGCCCTCTGCTGCCCTCTCTGGGTTCTCTCTTCTGCACATCGTGGGGTCTTCCAGAAGAAGTGGAATTTTAACAACTTGCCTATTGGATCTTTGTGGCTAAATACAAGCCATGTCTCATCTCTCAAATAATTTTTCAGTACTGGTAGGAAGAGAGACATATTAATTTTGAACGTGCTATAGCTGATCAGAGTTTGGTCTGATTCTGAAGGTACTTTGCACCTTGCTCTGTGTGTGTGTGTGTGTGTGTGTGTGTGTGTGTGTGTGTGTGTATCACTCAGTTAACAGGGTCCTTAGTAGTTGCTACCCTGCTGAGTAAATGAGCTTCTGTATTTTAGTCTGTGCGTTTAAATTGTGTACGACCTGACAAAGTTGAATACTGACCAGCACATGCTTTTTGTGTTTCCCAAACTCATTTCTCTCCAAACACTGCTATGTAGTATTTTTTTTTTCCCGCTATGTAGTATTAATAGGTGTGCTGAGGAATAAAAACGTTCTGTGTTCAGGTAACATAATCCGCACATCAAATAAAGGTAAACAGGATTTTTTACTGTGAGCCTTTTCAGAACTGTTAATATGCCGATGTGCTGTGAGGACCCCAAGACCAGGAGGGATGTTGTTATGATGGAAACAGCATGGGGCTTAGCGTGAGAAAACCCAAAGGTGGGTGGCCATGGGGGCCACACCGAAGCACACTGTGCGAATTCAGGACTGCTTCTCTGCAACTGGAAGGGTCAGACTGCCACAGTAGTTTTCAAACTTAAAAAAAAGTTTCTTTTTAAAAAGCACAACAGATATTTTCCCAGTGTATAAACCAGACTGCTGATTTGCAAGCTATGCTTCCTGGAGCGTTGGTTCAGGAGACTATTAACAGGTGTTCTGTTCTTTGGTCAGAAGAGTTTAAAAACCTCTAAAACAAAGGTACTTGGGTGAGGGGCTGGGTTCTGTCCCTACCCTCCATCTCACCCCCAACCAGGGACCTCAGTTGGAAAGCTAGACACTGCCATGCACACATGTTCCTCTCTTGCTTTCTCTCTAACATCACTGAGTCCAGTGCTCTCCAGGAGGCCTTCTAGAGCCTTCTGCTGTTCCCCAAACCCTCAGTGACCCTCTGCCTTCCAAACCTCAACCCCTCCCTGAGCTCCTGGTACCTGGTTAGTTACCTGTCTGTGCGTGTATCATGGGGTGTGTTGGCTGGGTTGGAACAGAGACTTTGAGCACAGCAAGCCCCCAGGTGCCACCTAGCTGTCAGGGTCACTGAAGAAGTTGTCTGGCTACATAGGAGCCACCACAGATTCACGTTGTGACAGACATCTTCAAATGGAGAGTCATTTTTGCACCTGGTGATTTTTAAGACTCCTGAAAATTGTTTTTATTTTTATTTTATTTATTTCCCCCCAATTTATTTATTTATTTTTGGCTGTGTTGGGTCTTCGTTGCTGTGTGCGGGCTTTCTCTAGTTGCGGTCAGCGGGGCCTACTCTTTGTTGTGGTGCATGGGCTTCTTATTGCGGTGGCTTCTCTTGTTGTGGAGCACGGGCTCTAGGCATGCGGGCTTCAGTAGTTGTGGCAGGCAGGCTCAGTAGTTGTGGCAGGCAGCCTCAGTAGTTGTGGCATGTGGGGTCTTCCCAGAGCAGGGCTTGAGCCCATGTCCCCTGCATTGGCAGGCAGACTCTTAACCATTGCGCCACCAGGGAAGTCCCCTGAAAATATATATATATTTTTTTTTTTGCAGTACGCGGGCCTCTCACTGTTGTGGCCTCTTCCATTGCGGAGCACAGGCTCCGGACGTGCAGGCTCAGTGGCCATGGCTCGTGGGCCCAGCCACTCCGCGGCATGTGGGATCTTCCCAGACCAGGACACGAACCCGTGTCCCCAGCATCGGCAAGCGGACTCTCAACCACTGCGCCACCAGGGAAGCCCCACCACCCACATTTTTAATTTGGCGCTGTCAGACACATTGATCTTGTGAATTTCAGCGCCTTTTTCTTTCTCATGATGTCAGATCAGAGGGAAGGCTACAATAGCGGTACCTGAAAGCGACCACCAAACCCAAATTCACCATCTCTCTCACTCAGCTTCCAATTAGCCGGGACTTTCTTGGCGGTCCAGTGATAAAGAATCCGCCTTACAATGCAGGGGACGTGCGTTCGATCCCTGGTCGGGGACTAAGACCGCATATGTCTCGGGGCAACTAAACACGCGTGCTGCAACTACTGAGCTCTGGTGCCTCAACCAGAGCCCGCGTTCTGCAAATACAGAGGCCATGCACTGTGGAACCTGCGCGCCGCAACTACGGAACCCACACGCCCTGGAACCTCTGTGCCACGACTAGAGAAGAGAAAATTCGCATGCCACAACTGGAGAGAAGCCCGTGTGCCGCAATGAAAGATCCTGCCTGCCTCAACAAGGAGCCTGCATGCCGCAACTAAGAACTGACACAGCCAAAAAATAAATAATAATTTTTTAAAAATCCTAAAAAACCCCACAAAACTTCCAGTTAGCTGAATCCCCAAAACGCCCACTGTTACTCCATCACCACCTGGGAAAAGGAGTTGTGATGGATGGGATGTTGGAGCATAAGCTTCATCATCTTGAGAGTAAATCTGCCGCAGGAAACTCAGCACAAATCTCTAACCCTACGATGTGCCCTGAGGGAGGAGAACGGGATGTACTGTGAACCATGCTGTTATTAACACAGCCCTTCAGAAGGGTCCTGATGGTTTTCACTCCCACCACTGGTAACAGGGGGTTTATGAATTTTTTTAAAGTTTTATGTTACCTTAATCAGCCAACTATGTCCCCCCCCCCCCCCCGCTTTTTGATGTTGCCAATCATAATTAGCCATGGTTGTAGAAATCTGACAACGTTTTAATATCAGTTTACTTATCAACTGTGCAAATATTTGCTCCTGGTCAGTTGGTAGATGCTACACGGAAAGGGCTCTCTTCAAGGGTGTACCCGTGATTTCCTGATTAGCAACTGCAATAGCTATTCCTTATTTACATCTTTTTGAACATCTCTGTACAATTTTCCTTGTGTATTTGTCTACTGCAGAATTGTTATAAGTTGAATTACTTTTGATTCTTTAGGTGCTTTGAAGTTGTTGGCTTCCAGTATAACTTTGAGTCCCTATTTCTCCCTCCCTCCCTCCCTCCCTCCCTCCCTCCTGCCTTCTCCATACCATGTGGCTTGTGAGATCTTAGTTCCCCAACCAGGGATTGAACCCAGGCCCTCAGCAGTGAGAGCATGGAGTCCTAGCCACTGGACCACCAGGGAATTCCCCCAGTCCCTATTTTCTTATTGGCCAATTGATAGGTTTTGCTTCAGCAGTGATTGTTAGATTTCAGTGTGCTGGAAGAAATTTGATTTGCTGTGCCAAAGCACAGGCAAATAAAAAGTATACTGCTTACTAGAATGTATGGTCAATTCATCTATGACAAAGGGGGCAAGAATATACAATGGGGAAAAGACAGTCTCTTCAATAAGTGGTGCTGGGAAAACTGGACAGCTACATGTGAAAGAATGAAATTAGAACACTCCCTAACACCATACCCAAAAATAAACTCAAAATGGATTAGAGACCTAAATGTAAAACTGGACACTATAAGACTCTTAGAGGAAAACAAAGGCAGAACACTCTCTGACACTTATATGTGGAATCTAAAACATGACACAAGTAAACTTATCTATAAAACAGACTCACAGACATAGAGAACAGACTTGTGGTTGCCAAGGGGGAGGGGGAGATAGGGGAGGGATGGATTGGGAGTTTGGGATTAGTAGATGCAAACTATTATATATATAGGATGGATAAACAACAAGGTTCTACTGTTTAGCACAGGGAAATATATGTATAACTGAATCACGTTGCCATACAGTAGAAATCAGTACATTGTCAACTATACTTCAATATAATAAATTGTATAAAAAGTGAACAGCTTATTAGAGTATTACAAGCCACCTAATTACCTATCAGTGGGGGATTGATTAAATTATTGTATGTATATAGTTGTGCATATGTATGTATTTATGAATCTGTATCTTTACACATGGGAATACTTGTGATACTGTGGTTTATAATAATGAAATATATATTTGGTCTTCATTCCATTTCTGGCACAGAGCTCTTAAAACCCTTGGAATTTCCTAAGTGATAAGAGGTGTTTGTTTTTTTTTTTTTTTTTTTGCAGTACGCGGGCCTCTCACTGTTGTGGCCTCTCCCGTTGCGGAGCACAGGCTCTGGACGCGCAGGCTCAGCGGCCGGCCGTGGCTCACGGGCCCGGCCGCTCCGCGGCATGTGGGATCTTCCCGGACCGGGGCACGAACCCGTGTCCCCTGCATCGGCAGGTGGACTCTCAACCACTGTGCCACCAGGGAAGCCCGAGGTGTTTGATATTGATATTCTTTTTTTTTTTTTAATTTTTGGCTGCACTGGGTCTTTGTTGCTGCATGTGGGCCTTTGTTGCTGCATGTGGGCTTTCTCTAGTTGTGGCGAGCAGGGGCTTCTCTTGTTGTGGAGCACGGGTTCTAGGCGCACGGGCTCAGTAGTTGTGTCTCCTGGGCTCTAGAGCATAGGCTCAGTAGTCGTGGTGCACAGGCTTAGTTGTTCCACAGCATGTAGATCTTCCTGGACCTGGGATTGAACCCGTGTCCCCTGCATTGGCAGGCAGATTCTTAACCACTGTGCGACCAGGGAAGTCCCCTGTTTTTGATATTCTTAACAGATCCCTTCCAGCCACACCTGAGTTTGTGTTAATGAGGTGACTTTTGGAAAGCTCCTAAGGATGGGGGCTGGTTGCCAGGGGAACCAACCAGGTGATGAGAGGGTTGGAACTTTCGACTTTAGCCACTGACCTCTGAAAAGGGGAGGGCTGCAGATTAAGCTCTATGCCTTGAACTTGAGGATTGATCTTCCAGGTTGGTGAACCAGAAACGCTTCCAGGTGATGGGGGGCGGGGGGTGCACTCCAAACTCCAGGGGGACGGAAGTTCCTGTGTTTGAGACCATTCTGGACCTTGCCCTGTGTATCTCTTCATCTGGCTCTTCAGTCGTATACTTTAATATCCTTTGTAATAAATCTAGAACCTTCTTAGACCTTCCTTGGCCACTCTGCCTAACATTTTGAACACCCTTGCCTGGTTACATTTCATTCTCCTTCCCTGCTTTGATTTCTCTTCTTTGTATTTGTCACTGTCTAACATGCTATATTTTTAATCTACTTTTTAAAAACTCCTTCATTAGCATATGAGCTAGAGAGCAGAGAATTTTGTCTTCTGTATTGAATTGCCTATTGGATTTGCATATTCTTGAAACCATTTTTATTTTAATATTTAAGAATGTAGATGTTACCTTCCCACACAAATACGGTTGAAGTTAGCATACCAGAGACATTTGTAACTCTATACTGATGTGTGTTATTTCTTGCCCAAGATTACTAGGTCCAATTACAGGGGTAAAGAAAAAAAAAATGAAAGAAAAAAATTTTTAGGCGTTTCCCTTATATGAACTCTTTCTTTGTGAATTGATTGCAAGTCAGGCATGTAATTCAGATTGAGAATGCAAGTGTCTGGTTCTGTAGAGAATTTATAAGGAGAGCCATTAGGAGAAGCACAAAGTGTGCTGTACGGCCCATAATTGTTACGTGTTGACTTAGGATAGAAATATGGAAAGACCACATATTGTTAGAAAGGCATGGAAAAAGCAGAGCCTCCCTTCCTTTCACGTGGAGACTGACAAGTCCGTCAGGAATTGTTGGGGTGGGTTTGAAGAGGCTCCCCGGGCCCCCATTCGCTGGCTTTGTGCAGGTTAGTGAGCTTGGTGCCTTGGGAGTGGAGGGAGATGGACTGGCCCCTGCCCTCAAAGAGCTCAGGAGGCAGAGAGATCAGATCCATGGTGGCAAGAGTGATAGATGGAACGCAACCACAGACCTGCAAGCTTCCCTGGGAGAGGGTGGGATCAGTTGCGTCTGGCGGGGAGAGGTGCAGTCACGAAGGGCATGGGGAAGATGTGAGCTGAGCGCGGCACTGAAAGGCAAGAGTGGGACTCCTGGAGGTGGAGAAGGGCCCCAGAGCAGCCTGTGCGTCCTATGCTTCCCACACTTCAGTCATCTAGGGATGTTGTCCAAAAAGCAGACTGTGACTCTGGAGGTCAAGGAGGGGAGGCAGAGATTCTGCATTTCTAACAAGCTCCCTGGTGATGCTGACGTTGCTGGTTCTAAGGACAAATCTGGAACCACAGAGCTGCCTGCCTATACTTCCTTGACTTTTGGGGGGGTCAGGCCTGGAAGCTCTGGCACAGGCTTGACAGGTAGTGTGCGGCGAGGTGCTCGGTTGCGGAAGTGGGGTACAGACCAGGAGCCCAAGACTGGTCTGGTTTTAGGTGTAAGACCACCTGACTTTTCCTTGATCACAGGGCCACTAACTCAGCCCCTCTGCTGCCTCCTGTTCCTGAAATCTCCCTTTGAAAGTTGACCTGGTGATTTCCACTGATACCTGTTTGCTTTCATGATCTCTCATCGCTTGGGACATACTGCTAGAGTGTTACTTTGGTCCTTCAGAAAGAAATTGATTCTATTGTTTGTAGATTTAAAATGTTTTTATAAACTGCCAGGCTGTCTCTTTATTATCAAGTCCATTGGTAAACTTTTTAAAAGCATGGCTCATGAGTTAATTAAGTGGGCCTTATTTTTGGGTGGGACTTCTAAATGGGGGAAGGGGGTTATACAAATCCTTCTCCTAAAGCCATCAAGGGTCTCAGTCAGCCTGTGTGACCTCAGCTGAACCAGCAAGATAGTTGTAGATACCATGAAATGGACACCACCAGGATCCTGCTCTCTTGATGTTTGGCATCCTTGTGGTGGAGACTATACATGAGAAGCGTGTGTAGGCAGTGTCCACTTACCATTGCAGGCATGTTCCTGTCTGCTTCCTCACGAAGAGCTGCACGGCACCACCAGCCTGGTGTCAGTGTCCTGTGGTGGGGCTTGGTTGTTCACGTGAGGAATCTGATCCTTTCATTAAGCCCCCTATACCTGTCCTTAGGTAAGAATTGGATCAGGTCACATTCCTGACCCTGATACTGCCGTCCCCAGGGGAGAAACTCCGGGGCTGTATGTGGCGGCGGTGGTTGAGTTTTATTTAAACGCTGCGGACACGTGTGTCCACAGATGTGTGCCGAACGTACACGTACATGTGTGTTTGTAATTTTCTTCCCAGATTTTGGCCCTGATCGCGTTCATCTGCATAGAGACCATCATGGAGTGCTCCCCTTGTGAAGGCCTCTACTTTTTTGAGTTTGTGAGCTGCAGTGCGTTTGTGGTGACTGGAGTCTTGCTGATTCTGTTCAGTCTGAACCTTCACATGAGGATCCCCCAGATCAACTGGAACCTGACAGTGAGTAGAAGTCACGCTCTCAGATTAGGAAAGGATCGGGTGCTGCACGGCTCCCAGGGAAAGCAGGAATCAGTCCATGGCATGTTTGGTTCCAGTTCATTCTGATACTTAAATATTCCATTGTAATGCAACTGTGAAATTTTAAATTTCCTTACTGGGTTGAATAAAATGACTACAAAATTAATGGAATCTTCACTAATGATAGAAACATAACAATTATTCTGACCCCTTTAAAGATGTCATTTCGATTTTGGGGTCCTCTGAGAAGATTGGTAATGTTGATATTTATAGATTATGGGAAAGAGAACATGGAATTAATACATTTGCATATTTTTCGCACTGGACCCAAAAGCTGTTTGCAAAAGTATTGATTCAGGAAGCACTGAAAATATGAATGAAATTGCCATTGCCTTGTGAAACCTATAGGAATATTATGGAATTCAAAGCAGCTGGGAGTCCCAGACAGTTTGCTGGTTTGATCAGAGTGTCCTGAGGAGACGCGTCCTCTTTCCTCTGTGGTTTGGGGGTCTTGACTCTGTTTCACAGCCTTACCTTCTGACCAGCATAGGCACCTCAGGGCCGGTCACTCCCAGGCCGCTTTTCCTGGGCTTGTGTAACTTGTCCTTACTGTGCCAAATGGAAAAGGGAACTTCACAGCCCTCGGCTTTCTTGATATTTCTTTGCAGATAAGCACGTGCAGGAGCTCACAGGGAACCAGTTAAGGAGACACAGGCAAGCACTGTCAACTGCCTCTCCTGTGCCTGGGGGAGTGGGGTGGGGGGCTCTGAGGCCACCTGCCCCCATGCAGGCTCCTCTCTTGGCGGCCAGTGCTGGGTGTATGCAGCACCGTGGAAAGTGTGGCCCGAGTGCAGGAGCCCAGGAGGAGGAGGCCTGGGCTGGTCACCTTGCCTGGCGGCGCCACTCCCATGGTGTTCATGTGGAGGACCAAGAGGAGATGGTCTTCCTGACGGAGTGCTCTCTGCGTTGTTCAGACTCTTTTAGGAGGAAAAATAAAAAGAGAATCGGACTAGAAAAGTTGTCAGTTGCAGACTCAGATGGTTTTGTCCCGGCATTGAAAACTAAGAAAAAAGCTCTAAAACCTCAAGATACTGGAGGCATTTTGTCAGTTTTTGGTGACAGATTTTAATGTCTCAGCTCTTTTTAAGATGAAGTCTGTGTTATCCATAAGAAAATGCTTACAGAGTTGTGATCTAAACTGATAGTGTAATGAACAGGTAGCACAAGAGAACCTCACAAACCTCCCCCAACTAACACGCTGGCTCCATGGGGGCAAGGTCATTGTCGTGGGGCAAGGTACGTTGGAAACCCAGGTCCCCGGGAGTTTCTAAGGCCACAATAAATACTTTCTGAGGGAGGGGCTGGACCAGGCTGTGAATGAAACCATGCTGGAGATCCTGTTTGACAAAGAAGCAGCTGCTAGGATGGTTAAGACCCAGGGGCGGGATTTCCCTGGCGGTCCAGTGGTTAAGAATCCGCCTTCCAATCCAGGGGACACGGGTTTGATCCCTGGTTGGGGAACTAAGATCCCACATGCTGCGGGGCAACTAAGCCCATGTGCCTCAACTAGAGAGAAGCCCATGCTCCAAAATGAAGAGCCCGCACGCTGCAACTAAGACCCGATGCAGCTAAAAAGAAAAAAACCAGAAAACCCCACTGGCTTTGAGTTAGGCTCACCTGTCTGCATTCAAATCCAAGGTGGATCTTAAGAGCTGTGTATGACCCTGGGCAAGTCACCTAGAGTCTCAAGTTGAGATGATAATATTTTTCTTACAGGGCTGTTTTAAGAATGAAATGAGACAGTGTGTATAAAAGGTCCAAAGCAGTGGGCGCTGTTGCCAGCATGAGAAATATTAACCTTACTGTGAGTCAGAGGCCCTTGGTGTCTGTCAGCTACATCATTCTCCTGTACACTTCCATCAGCTTTGACTTCACTCCCTTAATTCTGTCTTACCTACTTATTTGACAGCCATAAATCTGTTAGAAGACTTTATACGTCACTATATTATATAACATAGGCAATTATAGCCATTAGCTTATAATAATTTATAATGGAGTGTAATCTGCAAAAATACTGAATCACTGTACTGTACACCTGAAACTAATATAATATTGTAAATCAACTACATTTCAATTTAAAAAAAAAAGGATCACTGGGAATTCCCTGGCAGTCCAGTGGTTTAGGACTCTGCGCTTTCACTGCCATGAGCCCAGGTTCAATTCCTGGTTGGGGAACTAAGATTCCACAAGCTGTGTGGCGCAGCCAAAAAAATAATTAGTTAGTTAATTAATTAAAAAAGGATCACAGATCACCATAACAACAGCAAAAAAGACTTCGTACTTCAGATTTCTAACTAATTCATACTGGCCTTTATCTTATCTCTAGAAATACCTATTTGTTGAGCTTTCTTAAATCCTGATTTTTCTATTTTAACCGTGAAAGACTTTCACTGGTTGACAAACACATTTTTGGGGTTATATCGAAGTGCATCTTTCTCACTGGAAAGTTAACATCCCTCCTTTCCTTTCGGATGGTGTTGGCTAGGGCCGATGACTGGGTGGTGATGTGGTCACTTGAGAACACTTTCTGTCCTCTCGGATCCTTTGCAGGATTTCTACCCTTTTAGAGCAGGTGAAGGTGTCTGCTTATCCAACAAAAGAGTATGTAAGTTTCATGGACTCGAGGATATGGTACTGACCGATGGGAGCCCAGGTCATCTGTTCTCAGGGACGGGAGCAAAAGTGAGTTCTTAGAGCTGATCCGGCTGGAATCATCTCAGTGGGTTGGCCTTGGGTGTGTGTGTTTCTCTAACAAGGTGGTAGGAAAAATCTTGACTCCAACAGAGGCAGCTGATGAGTGACATAGGGTGTGACTGGTATAGATTTAGAAAACTGGGTCATTTCAGGAGATAAGTTGACTCACATACGCATGGAAAATGGTAAATAAGGGGGTCAGTGCAAAGTATCTACTTTATACGAGCATTGTTTGATGCAGTCAGAAAGAGTGTGTTAATGTCAGCTTGTTTTGTTTTTGTTTGTTTTTTTAGCGAATCTGTGGGACTTATTCTGTGATGTATGTTTTTCTCTGTATATTGGGAGCTCACACACCCATGTGTTCTACCTGTGTTCACCTTGACTGGTGCCCCTGGCCTCCTCTGCCACCCCGTCCGTCTCTCCTTCCATCCTCTTCCTACCATTGACCCCGGGGGCTCCCACTCTCCTTAGCCGGCACTCAGAGCCCTCAAGCCCTGTCAGCGCAGCCAAACTTTTTTAAAGCAGAGGGAGGTCTGCACATGCCTTCTCTACTTCCCTGCTTCCTGATCTCTTGTCTCAGCTTTTATCGTCAAATACAGCATATTCAGAAAAATTTGTAAAAGTAAATGTACAGTTTAGTGAAGAATGATAAAAGACTGTGTAGCCATCACCTGGGTCAACAACAGATAGGATACTGTCAATACCCCAAAAACCCTTCCCTGTGTCCTTCCCAAACACGAGGACTGCCTCTTCCCCTCCCCCATCCACTCCCCTGACTTTATGTCCTTGAAAGTCCTCTGGTCAGCATCACTGGGGACCTCTGTTCTCCTGGATCTTATGGTTACTCCCCAGTCCTCCCCGCCGCCCCCACCCGTTTCAGCGCCGGAATACACTCAGCTCAGTCCCTCCCTCCTGCGCTACTCTCTCCTCTTGCCTCTGATGACGCTACAATCTCAGTCTCTCTTCTCTCTTTGGTGTTCCTTCTTAGTGGCCTCTGTGGCCCCTGCTTCTCCCACAGATGTCTCCCGACCTGAGAACCCAGGCTGGGTGCTGTGGTGAGTTGAGAACAGTGCTCCAGAGGGGCCACTTGCAGAGTTCTGAGGCTTTTGCCATTACTCATTGAGTAGTGTTTTCTGACACCACTTTTGACACCAAGTATGTGGTTTTTTCTGACACCAAATCTGTGTAGTTTTTCCACACTGAGTACTTCTCTAATTCTCCAAGACCAACTGGGTGTCCAGCAATTCAATTCAGTTCTGACACTAACTCCCAGAGTTAGTGCAGACCCCACAGGTTAAAGGGCTCAGTCCCGTGAGACTACCCCCCACACAGATGGGGTCCCAGGTGACCTGCACTTCTGCTTGGCCAGCTGCAGATTCACGAGTTCCCACAAGCCCTTCCTCAGGTTCGATCATTTTCTAGAACAACTTAAAGAACTTGGAAAAGTGCTTTATTGATGATTTCTGGCTTGTTCTAAAGGATACAACTCAGGAGTAGCCAAAAGGAAGAGATGCATAGGGCAGGGTCCAGAGGAGTCTCTGTCCCCATGGAGTTGGGGGGCAACATCCTCTCAGCACGCGGAACCCCGTCATTCAGGCTTTTATAGAGATTTCATTATGTAGGCATGGTTGATTAAAATCTTTGGCCATATGGAGGTTGAACTCAATCTCCAGCCCCTCTCCCGCCCACAGGGGCCGTGGAGCTGAAAGTTCCAACCCTCTAATTACCTGGCTGCTTTTTCTGATAACCAGCCCCCATCTAGAAACTATCTAGGGGCTTGAGAGTCACTTCATTAGCATAAACTCAGGGACAGTTGAAAGGGCCTCGTTAAGAATGACAAAAGATGGGGCTTCCCTGGTGGCACGCAGTGGTTGAGAATCTGCCTGCTAATGTAGGGGACACGGGTTTGAGCCCTGGTCTGGGAGGATCGCACATGCCGCAGAGCACCTTGGGCCCGTGAGCCACAACTACTGAGCCTGCGTGTCTGGAGCCTGTGCTCCGCAACAAGAGAGGCCGCGGTAGTGAGAGGCCCGCGCACCGCGATGAAGAGTGACCCCCGCTCGCCACAACTAGAGAAAGCCCTCACAAAGAAACGAAGACCCAACACAGCCATAGATAGCTAGCTAGCTAGCTAGACAGACAGACAAAAGACACTCCTATCAGGAAATTCCAAGGAATCTGGGACAAAGACCAACTATATATTTTTCATTATGTCAAACTCATCCTTTCTAGGGCTCAATTTCCTCATCTCTAAAGGCCCTTTACTATAGGTATTTTGGATGGTAATTAGGTTAGGGCTTAGTGAGACACTGGGAGTTATATGCTTGGCACAGTGGGCTCTCTGTAGATGGTAGCTGCCCCTGTCATCAGTACTACGATCATCCCTTTGATACTGGGGCCATCTGAGCACAAGTCAGTGCACTGTATGGTCCTAGTGGTTGTAAACTTGCTCTCTTGTCCATGTGTAGGGCTGACTCGAGCTAGCCACAGAGCCCAGTGGTATTGAACACCTGCTTTGGGCCAGGTTTTGGGAACTGAAAGTGCAGGGTAGGTAGATGCCAGCTGCTCTCCTGTGGTATGTGTGCTCTGTGTGATCCCGTTTGGTGTGAGGCCTGGGAGAACACAATGGATTCCTTGGGGCAGGGGGCCTGGAGCAGGTCAGTCGGGGAAATTCAGAGAAAACGCCAGATTCCAGTTGAGCCTTGAGGGATGAACAGGTGCTCACTGAGCACAGCGTATGGAAGGGTGGGGCACGTTGTAGGATGGCCCGTTCTCTAGGATTGGATCAGGGTCATAGACTCAGGGCCCCCTCCCGGGGGCTGTGCATGTGGCGGAAATGGGCAAGTGAGAAGATGGGCCAGGGGTCTGGGAGACGGAGAGGTTGTTCTACTCAGTCACAGCCAATTGTGTTACTTCATGGGACTTCAGAACAGTTTTTCAAGAGCAGCTGAAAGATGGATTTTGTTTGTTTTTTTAAAAAGTTTATTATGTGCAGTCTTCTGATGTTTAAATGTTGGCTTGTTCAAATCTGTTTTGAACAGTGTACAAGTCAAACCTATCTGTAGGCCAGATCCCGTTGATCAGTTACTGGAGTTACTTGGGCTCCCACCTATGCTTATTGGTGTGTTAATGAAGGAGAGACCAGAAAGCATGTGTGTGTGAGGGTGCCCTTCCTCCTCATCTCTTGGCCTAAGAAGGGGCTGCAACCTTGGGTGTTCTAGGATGCCCCCCCCACCCCAAGCAATTTGGCTGGGTGTGAGACTGCAGGGACAGGGACGGGAGCGACTGGCAGCAGACATGAAGCATGTGACTGATGAGTGCATGCCCCATTAAAAGCGTTAAAGCAAAAACGAAAAGCACCAGTGTTGTCTAAACCCAACCCATCCCCAAATCCACATCTGAAGGCATGCCTGTGTCTGCTCCCTAATAAGAAGGGTGAATCTACAAGCTTTGATTTTGTTTCATGGCCAAGGAACTCAAGAGATTGATGCTGACTAACTTTTGCAGTATTCCAGTTTTAAGCCTTTTAAACTGTGCAAGTAGTAAGTGTTTGTTATAGAAAAAGTGGAAGATACAGATAATAAAGGAAAAATAAAATCATGTGATGACCCAAGAGAAATGAAAACATATGTCTACATAAAAGCTTGTAGGGCTTCCCTGGTGGCACAGTGGTTGAGAGTCCGCCTGCCGATGCAGAGGACACAGGTTCGTGCCCCGGTCCGGGAAGATCCCACATGCCGCAGAGCGGCTGGGCCCGTGAGCCATGGCCACTGAGCCTGCACGTCCGGAGCCTGTGCTCCGCAACGGGAGAGGCCGCAACAGTGAGAGGCCCGCATACCGCAAAAAAAAAAAAAAAAAGCTTGTAAGCTCATAGTAGCATTATTCACAGTAACTGAAAAGCAGGAACAACTGAAATGTTCAAACACTGGTGAGAGAATAAGATGTGGTGTATCTATACAATGAAATATTATTCCGGAATGAAAAGGAATGAAGTGCTGATATATACTACAATATGAGTGAACCTTAGAACTATTATACTAAGTGGAAGAAGCCAGTCCCAAAAGATCACATATCATATAATAATTCTATTTATATGAAATGTCCAGAATAGGCAAATCCATAAGAGACAGAAAGCAGATTGTTAGTTGCCTAGGATTAAGGGAAGGGATGAAGAATTAACTGCTAATGAATATGAGGTTTGTTTTGGAGGTGCTAAAAATGTTCTAAAATAAGATTGTGGTGAATTATATCTCAAGAAAGCTGTTATAAAAGCATATGTGATAGCACCCATCCAGGGGTAACCATTTGTAATATGTGGGTGTAATCTTCTAGAATATTTTCCCTAGACTGTCTTTCACATGTACATGTACGTTGTGATATGTGAGTGCAGAAAAATGGAACCATTAAAGTCGTGCTTTTCCATTTAAACTAGAGTTATCTTCCATGTTAAATATAAAACTATATCATTATTTTTAATGACTGCATAGTGTTCTGTTATGGAAATACCACATTTTATTCAACAAATCCCTGATTCTTAAGCATTTTGTTTGCCTTCAGTTTTTTGCTGTTTAAAATGGTATGATGAACATCCTTGTGCTTAGACCTTTTTTGTGCTAGTATGATATTTAAATGAATTTCCAAATGTGGAATTCATAGACAAATAACATGAACCTCTTCAAAGTCTTTAATACCTATTTGCCCTTTACCACATTTATATTTTTATATTGTCACCATTAATATACATACTGTTTTGTTTGATGTTCAGGCTCAGCATTTTATCATAAAACATTTTCCGTTTCTGAATAGTCTTTGGTTTGGAAAGTACATTTTATATTTTTCTTTATCCCTATAATATCCCTAAATTTTTCTTTACCCAGAGTTGGGTGTAACTAAACACTTGCTGATTTGAATCTGTGAGAAATTTGCCGTGGCTTCACACTGGTCACCACTGAAAACTGCCGTGCTGGCAGACATTTCTGAATAGAGTTTGTAGTCAGTACTTTGCTGCTCTCTGTGAGCCGGTGCAGAAGCGCTGGCCAGGGGCGTGTGTTTGTG
>RJWK010026414.1:0-27054 GCA_004363435.1 Platanista minor | reverse complement strand
GAATTTTTTTTCAAAAAAACTAAAATATTATCGTCTAAGAAGAAAAGTCAATTTAAAGTGTCAACAACTTGTTCACTAACCACAAAATGTAACTTGAAAGAAACTGGTTGGCATTTTTATGAAAAAGAAAAAAAATGTATGTGTATATATATATATATATATATATATATGTATATAAAAGAACAAATTACAAAAAAAACACTCTTCAAAAAATAGCAACACATTATTAGAGACAAATATGGGTAAGAAATTGATTAAGGTAGGTGATGTGTTCCAAGAATAATTATTTTGTTTACCTGTCTAGGTACACAATATAAAAAGATTTGTTGTTGATGTTGTTCTTTAATAAAATGTATATATTTTTGAAAAAAAATTCTTTATGCAAACAGGATGATTTCTATGTTAATCAAGTAAAAAAAAAAAAAACTGTTTTAGTCTAATGTAATTCTAATTATTTTAGAATTTCTTGTCACTTTCTAAGTGCCCAGCCTTGTACAATGAACAATGCTGTCATTCTATCTCCGAGTAGATAACATTAAATCATCCTCATAATTTACTTTGTCCTTCACTTTCTGCAAACCTGTCCTCTATTCAAAATCCCCTTAGAAGATATGTGACACCATGGCCCTCATATTTACAGTCGGATGCTTGAATCTCAAAGACTTCTATTTTCATTAACATTTTGAATCAATATTAATTAATTTCCAAAAAAACCCATGTTCTTTGATCTTTATATTACATACACAATTCTAACAGCAAAGATCCACATTATTTAAATATAGTCTTTACAAGTCTAACTGACCCTAGCCACACATCATCACAGTTTTTAAACTTTGATTTTTCCTTTATCACTCTAAGAATGATATCTAATCACACTTCCACAACATAGAAAAATCTTTATTAGAGCAAATCTACAGCATAATGATTTAGAGGTTTAGCGATATTGCAGACATTCTGAGTCTCTTAGTAGCTATGTAATTTTAATAAAGATTTTAAACTACCTATTTGATTTAAGAATGTGAAAACTATTGCTGAGAACAGTTTTGGTAGAGTGGTTGGAATAAAAGCTTTGGTGGTCCTTGCGATGACTTAATAATATGTATATGTACCCAATATCTGAGACTTTGAACACTATTGGAAATGTAAACATGACTAACTAAGGATAAAATAAAGTTGAATAAGTAGTCTATTAAAGGAACAAATGATAGTGATTTTGTTTCAAAGACTTATTCCTGTTGAGCCTTTATATGTGAAGATCACATGGTAAACCAAAATTTGACGTATTTGTATTCATATTCATTGTAATTCCTTCATCAATATGTACTGCACTGTTTTTAAGTTTTCTAAGAAAAAATTATTAAAACCTGATGTTTACCTCCAAGTATCAGCAATTAAAAATGAATATTCTCGAAAGAAACGGAAAGATATACCATGCTCTTTTACTGGAATAATTAATATTGTCAAAGTGGCCATACTACCCAAAGCAATTTGCAGATTTAATGTGATCCTTATCAAATTACCCATGACATTTTTCACAGAACTAGAACAAACAATCCTAAATTTTATATGGAACCATAAAAGACCCAGAATTGCCAAAGCAATTCTGAGGAAAAAGAACAAAACATGAGGCATAACCACTCCACCCCACCAGGCTTCAGATAATACTACAAAGCTACAGTAATCAAAACAGAGTGGTAATGGCACAAAAACAGACATATGGACCGATGGAACAGAATAGAAACCCCAGAAATAAACCCACAAACCAATGGCCAATTAATCTTCAACAAAGGAGGCAAGAATATACAATGGAGAAAAGACAGTCTCTTCAGCAAGCAGTGTTGGGAAAGTTGGACAGCCGCACATAAATCAATGAATGAACTTAGAACACACTCTCACATCATACACAAAAATAAACTCAAAATGGCTTAAAGACTTAAGTATAAGATATGACACCATAAAACCCCTAGAAGAGAACATAGGCAAAACATTCTCTGACATAAATTGTACCAATGTTTTCTTAGGTCAGTCTCCCAAAGCAACAGAAATAAAAACAAAAATAAACAAATGGGATCCAATCAAACTTACAAGCTTTTGTACAGCAAAGGAAACCATAAACAAAATGAGAAGACAACCTACAGACTGGGAGAAAATATTTGCAAATGATGCGACCGACAAGGGCTTAATTTCTAAACTATACAAACAGCTCACACAACTCAACAACAAAAAAACAAACAACCCAATCAAAAAATGGACAGAAGACCTAAATAGACATTTCTGCAAAGAAGACATACAGATGGCCAAAAGGCACATGAAAAGGTGCTCAACATCTCTAAATTATTAGAGAAATGCAAATCAAAACTGCAACGAGGTACCACCTCACACTAGTCAGAATGGCCATTGTTAAAAAAGTCTACAAATAACAAATGCTGGAGAGGTTGTGGAGAAAAGGGAACCCTCCTACACTGTTGGTGGAAATGTAAGTTGATGTAGTCACTATGGAAAACAGTATGGAGTTTCCTCAAAAAACCAAAAGCAGAGGTGCCATATGATCCAGTAATCACACTGCTGGGCATATATCCAGACAAGACTATAATTCAAAAAGATGCATGCACCTCAGTGTTCATAGCAGCACTATTCACAATAGCCAAGACATAAAAAAAAACCTAAATGTCCACTAACAGATGAATGGATAAAGAAGATGTGGTACATATATACAATGGAATACTACTCAGCCATAGAAAAGAATGAAATGATGTCATTTGCAGGAAGATGGATGGACTTAGAGATTATCATATTAAGTGAAGTAAGACAGAAAGAGAAAGACAAATACCATATGATATCACTTATATGTGGAATCTAAAATATGACACAAATGAACCTATCTACAAAACAGAAACAGATTCACAGACATAGAGAACAGACTTGGGGTTGCCAAGGGGGAAGAGGAATGGTTTTGGAGTTTGGGGTTAACAGATGCAAACTATTATATATAGATTGGATAAACAACAAGGTCCTACTGTCTAGTGCAAGGAACTATATTCAATGTCCTATGATAAACCATAATGGAAAATAATATAAAAAAGAATGTATGTATATATAACTGAATCAATTTGCAGTACAGCAGAAATTAACACAATATTGTAAATCAACTATCCTTCAATAAAAAAATTAATATTCTCTAAATTTAATACCTAAATTAATTACTATTTCTATTTACAAATCTTCCAATAGACCCACAAAGAATTTCTGTATTTCTATTATGGGAATCATAGTATAGAAATGAAATTATCAGCCAGGGACTAGACTAACATTGGATTTGACTAACATTGAATTAATGATTAAAAGGCAATGCTTTCCGTTTTCTTTGTATTTTATTTATTTTCCCTATTAGAAATATTTATATTTATTTCTGGAATATGAAGTTTTTGAGTATTTAAAATATTTTTTAAAAGTACAGCACAAGAGTTAGTCCAAGTGGCTATTTGATATTTGGGTTATTTTTTTTTTTTTGCAAGTATATTGTCAGACTATTATAAGAATATTTTCTATTTGGTATCCATAGTGACCCTAGAAATCTTGAAAATTCTAAATTCATTTAATGAAAAATAAGCATATTGCCAATTCATGGCAAAATGTGGAATTTCCATAGAGTTACGTATGTGCTATTTTAATTGTCTTTAATAGTTTATTCATCTTTATGATAGGTTAAATTAACTAAAGTGTTGAAATCCAAGTCAAAGATCTTGGGCTTCCCTGGTGGCGCAGTGGTTGAGAGTCCTCCTGCCGATGCAGGGGACACAGGTTCATGCCCCGGTCCCGGAAGATCCCATATGCTGTGGAGC
Source organism: Platanista minor (assembly GCA_004363435.1). Classification (NCBI taxonomy): domain Eukaryota; kingdom Metazoa; phylum Chordata; class Mammalia; order Artiodactyla; family Platanistidae; genus Platanista; species Platanista minor. The sequence goes on along the minus strand of RJWK010026414.1, from coordinate 23,212 downwards.
AGCTGGGCCTGTAAGCCATGGCCGCTGAGCCTGTGCTCCGCAATGGGAGAGGCCACAACAGTGAGAGGCCCGCATACCGCAAAAAAAAAAGAAGACAAACAAGTCAAAGATCTTTACAATAAAGACTTTATGTTCAGGATACATACAGAAAATCTTACTTGCTGTTATTCTCCAGCTCTTTATATTCTCCAGCTCTTTATAGGTTAAATTAAATAAAGTATTGAAATCCAAGTCAAAGATCTTTAAAATAAAGACTTTATGTTCAGGATACACACAGAAAATTTTACTTGCTGTTATTCCCCAGCTCTTTATATTTCCAATGTGAAACTGTTGTTGAATTCAATACCTTGAAATATGAGTACTTCTGAATACACAAATACACCCAAAACAAACCAACAAATATAACCAAACAAAACCCCAGAAATCTGTCATAGAGATCACATGATGTTGTCTTCCTAAGTACAATAATAGCAGGAAAATAACTGTCAGAGTTAAGTATTGCCTGATAGAAAAGACTTGATGTCAAGCAGTAAGTCCCCTGGAGTGGAAAACAGGACCAAAGACTTTATATCTGTAATTATGGCTCTGCAACTTATTTTCTGTGTGAAATTTGTTTGAGGCTTTGGTAGAATCATATCCAGTTTTAGAATTCAAGTAGACCAAAGATCTTGGATGAGATAATAGGACTATATGCCACATAAAAATAAGACTGTCAACTTCGATATCTGTAATACCTCAATGAAAGAAAAGTTTTCAGGAAAACTAGTCAGAATTCTTCTGTGACTGCTCAATGTAAATTCATGTTTTAATCCCCTTCTACCCTTCTTATTTCTTAATACATTCTCTCAAATTACTGGTAAATGATATAGAGGCATACAAGCAGTGAAGAATTGTCTCTCACCATTCCTAAGATTAATAAAATTATAAGTAGAAATCAAAACGTGAAAAAAAAACCACATTGAGGTTGTAAGTTAATAACCCAATGACTGCCTGATGTGAGGAGAGGCTGGTGTTTATAAGAATTAAAATAAAATAAATGATCAATTCTTGAGGATTTACCATATGATAGGCACTTTGCTGGGTACTTAGGCACTGCACATGCATTACCTAGTAAATCTTTAAAATTCTATGAACTACGCACTATTTTATAAACCTTTTATGAAAACAGAGAAGTTGTTTAATTTGTCTGTTATCACCATAGCTAATACATTATAGAAACTATGCTCTCTGACAAGATTTACTACAAGATACACGTATAAATAAGGGAAGGATTGGCATGTATCATTACAACACTGACAGGGGTGTCTTTTTTTTTTAATCCATTGGGACTAAGAAGAAAAAAGTGTCCAATGAACACATGCATTTATTCCACAAATAAATGTTCAATATAGAATCAATTCTAATATAAAACTGAAATTTGGGGGCTTTGTTATATACTTATTATTAGTTATTAATATCTAACCTTAAAATTTTCCCTATAACATTATGTTGAGTACCTACAAGAGGAGAAAACTGTTTAGTAAAACAATGATATTCCAAAAAGTATTACCAAAAAAATAAATAATAGTTGCATGCTAAAATTTGCGACCTGAGGCTTTCACAAATCCAAAATGAATTCTACATAAATAATCAAAGACCTTGATGTTTGAGTTGAATTAGGATAACATCAAGTCTCTGAATAGAGATTTTGTGTTTTCTACCTTCTTTCTGTCTTTGTTTCCATTTCTCTCTGTCTTTCTCTTGCTTTCTTTCTTTCTTCCTGGAACACCCACTATTAATATGTATCCTTCTATCTTTTACTATTTTCTTGCTTGTTATTCTACCAATAACAGCATGTGCTCTGACTTATTCAAGTTTAATATCACCCGATACTTCCATATCCTTCATAAAAAATCAGAGATTAGAAAATATTAACTTTATTCATTCCTCCTGATTTATGTGGCTTTGACCTATATTTTAATTCTATTATATTGTGATTTTACACAGTCAATTTTCTATTAGATTTACTCTTTTCAATAGTCTCCTTCTTCTCAGTATCTCCAAATTTCCATATTGTCTAATTCTTGTTTGAAAAATCATCTTACTAGTTTTAAAAACCAGGCCTACTAGAAACAAATTCTCTCATATTTTATTTATTTGACAATGTCTTTATCTTATCTTATCTTATCTTTGATGAACATTTTCACTTCATAGAGAATGCAAGGTTGAATTATTTCCATGTAGGATTATAAATATACTATTTCATTGATTTCTAGCAACAATTTTTTGGAAAAATATGAGATCAAAGTAAGTAATCTGTATTATTTCTCTAGATTCCTTAAGATTTTCTCATCTATGCTTTCTAGCAATTTTAAAATGATGAATCTGAGTAGCTGTGCTTTCATTTTGAATTTTTTTGCTCAATGTCTATGACTTTTTTTTTAATTTGTGAAGTTATATCTTTATCAGTTCAGGAGTATTATTAGCTATTATCTCTTCAGACATTCTGCCTCATTTTCACCTCCTTTTCTGGCAATTTAAATGCTAATGGATCTTAAAGGAGTTTATTCCATAAAATGTGTCTTATAATTTATTTGGTCTGTCATATGATTCAGGACAAAATAATAATATAAAAATCTCTTATTCAAGACTTCATTTTTTTTTTTTTTTTTGCGGTACGTGGGCCTCTCACTGCTGTGGCCTCTCCTGTTGTGGAGCACAGGCTCTGGATATGCAGGCTCAGTGGGCATGGCTCATGGGCCCAGCCGCTCCGCGGCATGTGGGATCTTCCTGGACCGGGGCATGAACCCTTGTCCCCTGCATCGGCAGGTGGATTCTCAACCACTGCACCACCAGGGAAGTCCAAGACTTCATGTTAAAATAATTTTAAAGTTAATATTTCCCACGAGTATGTTTTAGAAAAAAATTTCCCCAGAAGTTAGTCTTCTAACTGAGCAAGATTTTTATTTAATTATTATTCTCTGTAAACTAAGAACATGGTGTATGTGCCCATTAAATGATAACTTGAACAGACATTTCTCCAAAGAAGACAGACAAATGGCCAACAGGCACATGAAAAGATGCTCAACATCAATAAACCTCAGGGAAATGTAAGTCAAACTACCATGAGATATCACCTCACACCTGTTAGGATGGCTATTATAAAAAAAACAAAAAAATAACAAGTGTAGGCAAAAATATGGAGAAAAGGGAACCCTTGTGCACTGTTGGTGGGAATGTGAATTGGTGGAAAATAGTACAATGTTACACCAAAAATTTTCAAAAGAAACTACCATATAACCCAGTAATTCCATATCAGGTATATATCCAAAGGAATTGAAATCAGGTTCTCAGAAAGCTATCTGTACTCCCATGTTCATTGCACCAAGACATGGAAAAAACCTAAATTTCCATCAATAAATGACTGGATAGAAACATCTCTCTCTCTCTCTCTCTCTCTCACACACACACACACACACACACACACACACACACACACATACACACAGAGGAATATTATTTAGCAATAAAGTGGAAGGAAATCTTGCCATTTTTGATAACATGGATGGACCTTGAATGCATTATGCTGACTGACGTTAAGTCAGAGAAAGACAAACACTGTATGATTTCACTTACATGTGGTATCTAAAAAAGCTGAACTCATAGAAACAGAAGAGACTGGTGTTGCCAGAGATGAGGGTTGGGAAAAGGAATCAAGGTTGTCAAAGGTACTAATTTCCAATCATAAGTTCTAAGATGTAATGTACAGCACAGTGACTATAACTTAAAATACTATACTGTACATTTGAATGCTGCTTAGAGAGTAAACCTTGAAAGTTGTCGTCACAAGAAAAAAATTTAACTATATGAGCTGCTGGGATGTAAACCAAACTTACTCTGGTAATCGTTTCACAGTTTATACCTATATTAAATCATTATGTTGTACACCTTGAACTAACACAACATTATATGTCAATTATATCTCAGCAAAACTATATAGAAAATGTGATGAAATATTGCTCAGGCTTAAAAAAGAAGAAAATTCTGTCATATGCAATAATATGGATTAACATAGAGGACATTACACTAAGTAAATTAAGCCAATCACAGAGGCACAAACACTGTGTGATTTCACTTATATGAGTAGTCAATCTCATAGAAACAGAGTTGAATGGTGGTTGCCAGAGGCTGGGAGGAGGGGAAAATGGGGAGATGCTCTTCAACTTAAAGTTCCAATTATGCAAGATGAATAAATTCTAGAGATCTGCTGTATGACACTGTGCGTCTAGTTAACACCATATTTTGCACTGAAAAATTTAAGAGGGTAATCTCATGCTAAGTGCTCTTACTGCAATTTAAAAAAAAGATATAATTAATATATTTCCAAGATGCATACTTTTCCATGTTATCCTGTTGGGTCATAACCATATTTCTAAGATATATTACCAGATGTAAGTTAACATTTTTTTTTTTGAAGTTTTGGTAAAATGCTAGTTTTGTGGAAAATTGAATAAAGATAAATAGTCTAAGTATTTAGCAGTATGTTTTTGGCAGCACTAAAGAAGCAAAACACTTCACTTGACTAAGCCAAAGCTAAGGTAATGCATAATTTTTAACCATTTAGTGTTTAGAGGTTTGAAAAAGAGAACCTAATTATTAAGAATTTATGCAAAGGATTTATATCTAGAATATTTGTCAAAATATGAAAGGAAAATTTTATGGAACATTAAGCTAAGCATTGTCAGTAGAGTTATAGCTGTTATTTTTTAGCTTAAGAATAATGGGATGCATACTAATCAAAATAGTCCATCTTATATTTTGCATATTCTATTCAGAATTCTTTTGAAAGGATCCACTGGACCATTTCTCTGACCATTTAATGTGTATTTTTCTAATAATTTATAAAATAAAATAAAAATTACCATATATTACTATGGTAATTTGAAGAGCTTTGGTAGCTGAAAGGTAATTCATGAAATAGAAACTGCAAAAGATAATGTTGAGTCAAAGAACTGAAAGAATTTTTTCTTATTCCTCCTCTATTTTTCAAATTTAACGTAATTTTATAACACAATATAAATATTCAATCTACCTCATTTCTCCATATGTCTAAGAGTTTTCTCTGTTCTACTCAAAATTGTTTAAGCACTCCTATCCATAATCTTAGCATATCTTGTAGCCCCTGCCAAAATTTCAGATGAGAGACGCTCCAACCAAATTCTTCACTGAGTCTTCATAAGGACACAGCCAGAGTTACTCGAACAGCTCCTTAATTCCTAATCCACGGAAACTGAGATGATAAATCTTTGTTCTGAGAGATAGTTTGTTATGCAACAATAGATAGCTAATATACTCTACTTAAGCTGTGATATGTTTGGGGCATATTATGTTTTTTACCAGATACTTATGGCTGTTAAAAGTAATTCTAGGGGCTTCCCTGGTGGCGCAGTGGTTGAGAATCCGCCTGCCGATGCAGGGGACATGGGTTCGTGCCCCGGTCCGGGAAGATCCCACATGCCGCGGATCGGCTGGGCCCGTGAGCCATGGCCGCTGAGCCGGCGCGTCGGCAGCCTGTGCTCCGCAAGGGAAGAGGTCACAACAGTGAGAAGTTCGCGTACCGCAAAAAAAAAAAATAAACAAACAAAAGTAATTCTAAGACAGTATAAATCTCCAACTATATGGCACATTTAAAGTTTTGCTTTTATCCCAATGCAAATTAAATTCAGGCTCAAGGAATTTGGTATTCCTCCTTCTCTGATCTTCTTGACACTAGTTCCTCTGGACACACATCTTTTTAACTATGAGGCTTGTGAATATGCAGTTTCCCTCTTGTTGGTGGTTACTGCTTTTCTGACTTATGTTGACTGGCTGTCAATATTTTCTGAATGATAAACATCCCAATGCTGTCCTTCTTGTAGGGTGCATGTATAGGTTCATGATGGGTACCTGCAAAGCTACCCAACCACCCAATTAGCTGATGTGGAAGACTTGGTGTTGACCCAGCATCTTCTCCCTCTCCACCTTTCCAACCTCAGTTCCCACCACCAGTGGTTCTCAATCCTAGCCTTTTTTCTTTGCTACAAACTCTCACCTGTTGAGAAGATCCTTTATTAAGATACTACAGCACTAATCAACTAAGCTTCTTTCCACAGTGTCCATTTGATACATCAAAAAATCATGTACTCTCTCACAATATGATAGGAGTGGTGGCAACTCCTGGGTCAACCGTTCTTTCTGATATTCCCTCTCTCTGCAATTTCCTATCACCCTGCTCTAAAATGAACAAGAGTAGATTTTTAAATCTTGTACCCACACTGATATAAAATGGGGAAGAAAATGCCTGTTTATGCTTCTTATAGGCATGCTTAATTTTCCCAAATATTTTTTTTTCCTGGAGGATCCCAGGATCTATGTTTACAGGAACATAACTACAAAGAGGGAGAGAGTAACCTTTCAGCAAATATAGTGTCCCTAAAATACTGCTGACAATGCCTCTTCCCTCTTCCCCTTCTGAAGTTGGTAGGGACTTAGTGGCTTTATTATAAAGACCTGTTCTGCTCTATTTTCAAAAGCTCTACTAAAGGTATCTTGGTGGACTGCTGGTTATCATAAGAACGTGAGGAGTGTTTGGTATCTTTTTGTAAATATTGGACCTTAACTGCAATTCACTTTCTGTGTGTTCAGCAGTAATATAGAGACTAAATTGGCTTTTTTTTTTTTTTTTTTTTTTTTTTTTTTTTTTTTTTTTTTTTTTTTTTTTTTTTTTTTTTTTTTTTTTTTTTTTTTTTTTTTTTTTTTTTTTTTTTTTTTTTTTTTTTTTTTTTTTTTTTTTTTTTTTTTTGCATTTTCACTGATTGTGAGCATTTGAGGAAGTCACTTAAGTCACTTCAAGTCTCTGAGACTCAGCTTCCTCAACTGAGAAGTGTGTGTGAAACTAGGCGATTACCACCTGTAATACTGCATGGCTATTTTCAATAGCACTTGTATGTAACTGTATTCGTTTGGGTATATTCCTAAGAGTAGTGTCACTGAGTCATATGATGATTCTATGTTTAACTTTTTGAGGAAATGCCAAAATGTTTCTACAGTGACTGAAACATTTTACATTCCTACTAGCAATGCAGGAGGGTTCCAATTTCTCCATGTACTCACTAACACATTGCTTTCCTGTTGTTTTCTTTTATTTAATTATACCATCCTAGTGGGTGTGAAGTGGTATCTCAATTTACATTTTCTTAATTATTAATGAGATTGAGCTTCTCTTCCCATTTCTAGTTCAACATTTGTATATCTTCTTTGGAGAAGTTTTTTCAATTCTTCTCTCATTTTTCACTTGAGTAGTTTAGCTCTTTCATCGTTGAGTTGTGAAAGTTTGTTATATATTCTGGATACTAAAGTCTTATCAGATATATAGTTTGTAATATTTTCTCCCATTCCGTAGGTTTCTTTTTTTTTAAATTTCTTGATAATGGCCTTGATGCACAAAAGCCTTTCATTTTGATCCAGCCCAAATTTTCTTTTTCTCGTTTCCTTTGTTTTTGGTATTATATGTAAAACTGCATTGGCAAATACAAAGTCATGAAGATTTACTCCTATGTTTTCTCTAAGAATTTTTGAATTTTTGTACTTCTAGTACAATTTGAGTAGCAGTGGTGAAATATTATTCGTGTCTTTTTCTTAACCTTTGTGGGAAAGTTTACAGTCTTTTGCCTGAATATGCTGTTAGCTTTGGGTTTTTCAAATACCCTTTACCATGTTGAAGAAGTTACCTCTATTCCTAGTTTTCTGATTGTTTTTAATCATGAAAGGGTGTTGGATTTTGTCAAATGCTTTTTTTCTGTATCAATTGCGATAATTATGTGTTTTTCTTTTTCCCATCATTTCAGTAATGTGGTATATTATATTGATTGATTGATTGATTTTTAACCATCTTTACATTCCTGAGATGAATCTAACCTGTTCATAGTGTATAATGTTTTTAATATGCTGTCGGATTGGGTTTGCTAATATTTTGTTCAGGAGTTTTGTATCTATATTCATAAGCTATTAATCTGTAGTTTCCTTTTTAACTGGTGTCTTTGTCTGGTTTTGATAGGGTAATGCTGGCCACATAGAATTAGTTAGGAAGTGTTCTCTTCTGCCTGGTTGGAACACAAAATATCTTATGCACTAGAATTCTCTACCCAGTTTCAACTCTCTTCTACTGTAATATGAGTGAAAAATAAAATTTTACCTCATTGAAACTATTTTATTTTGGGGTCTCTTTGTTAAGGTGTCTTATGGTATATGTTAAATAATTCAAGATTCATAAAGATTCATCAGTATGTAATTGTAATTCAAAATGTGCTAGAGTGAAGTTGAATAAAGACAGTGTTTAGATGGAGAAAAACAGAAGGATCTCAGGGGGGCCCTTGGTTTTTACATTATTCAGAGTTAGATAATAAGAGAAAGAATAAACATAATTTCCTAAAAGATTAAAAAATACTGATGAGAGATCAAGAAATATAAGAATAGAGGAGTAAAGCATACATTTTTCTGTTATCAGTATATCTCAACTGAAGGCCACAGTCCCCAGGGTACATTTGAATATACAAGAAGTCATTTATTCCTTTGCTGTTCTTCTTGGCCTAATAACTAGGGTTGCCATTTGACAAAAATGTTCACATTGAAATATACTGTGTTAAATATAGTTGTTTTCTCCTATTCTCTATTTTGAAATAAAGTTATCCTAAGACTTTTCTATTTAATGAAGTAAAAAAAAAATCTTATGATGAATTTATATCAAAACCAGATTTCATATAAGCAATTAGGTCAATCTATATAAAAATGAGATTACATATCAGTGATTAGAACAATTTATATAAAAAACATGGCTTCGGGCTTCCCTGGTGGCGCAGTGGTTGAGAGTCCGCCTGCCTACTCAGGGGACACGGGTTCGTGCCCCAGTCGGGGAAGATCCCACATGCCACGGAGCGGCTGGGCCCATGAGCCATGGCCGCGGAGCCTGCGCGTCTGGAGCCTGTGCTCCACAAAGGGAGAGGCCACAACAGTAAGAGGCCCGTGTACCAAAAAACAAAACAAAACATGGCTTCGTATCAGTAAATATTCTATCTCATAGCTATAAATTACATCTGAAATCTATAGCAAAATTTCCATCAATTTGGTGACATGAACACATTAGTTCTGTTTATTTTTGCTTGTGTACATTGAATAAAAGGTGTTGACTAAAAAAAGTACCTGTGTTAATTTGCTTGTGGCCATATATAATAAGTTCAATGTCAAAACATTTCTTAATTTAAAAATGTCACCTATGAGACATTTGCTTCTATTCTAGGAAGTAATGAATATTTAATTTGCTTAACTTTAAAAATAATGTCATCATCATCATCCTTAACATCATCATCATCATCTTGAGCATCATCTTGCATAATCCATGGATTTAATCTGTAGTTATGATAGTGGGCAAAAACTCCTGTCTAGGAGTCCAGGTTAGAGACCATGCGTAGAAATGGGTTTGTTCTCAGTGAAGTCAATCACAATATGTAAAGGGGTGTGACAAATTCATATTCAATATGGATAACTATAATACACTAAGGGATTCTATGTAATCATCCTGGAGATAAAGAGCAAAAGAACAGATGTATCTAAAGAGTGCTGATGTCATGGATTGTGGTTGTTTCCTTTGAAACACGGCTTTTTTGGTGGCCATGCAACAGACCTCTCACTAAATATAATTTATCCTCATTGTTTATAAATTCCACTTTTGTGTATTTACCTACTCACTATAATATATATCTGTGACCCCAAAATCAATGTTCGTTGCACTTTGGTAATCATTGCAGACATGCACAGAGCATGAAAAATTTAAATCACTTGATTCATATGTTCCTAGCTGAGGTCAAACATGATTAAACTCTGCCTTCTTGTTTCAGCTTTCATATACAGATGACCAAAAAAATGGAGATGGTATGGGGCAGTGCAGTGTAGTTAGTGCAAGAAGCTTTGGCTCTCGGGCAGTTGGACAGGGTGTGAAAAACAGCTCTGGCGCTTGTTAGTGGGATGGTCTCAAGCAAGTCACTTACTTCTGAACCTTATTTCCCTGTTTTAAAATAAAGAAAATAGACTCTACAAGGATGAGTTGTTTTTATGATTTAAGATTATAATCTATGTGAGATATTCAGATTACATATATATACATATTTCCCAGTAGCAACAGATCAGTGTCCATGATAATTTTATAGAACATAATTGCTGCAAATAACAAGAATCACCTGTCTTTGTTTGATGCATATGTAGTGAATGTATGACTGCTGCATACTGGGTTGTTATCCCTTGCAGAAGAGGTCTGAGATTCCATAAAGCTTGAAGAAACATTTACCATTAATGGATTCAGTTGCTCTACTTAGGGTGGAGAACAAATGACACTGTTGAGATAAGAAAATTGAAAAAATTCAAACATAAATCCTAGTTTGGTATAATAATGGACATGTACATTACCTTGATTGTGGAGATAATTTTGCAGTTGTATACATATGTCAAACCATATAAAACTGTATACTTTATCATTCATTAACACTTTATAAAAAGTAATCATAAGTCAAAGAGGAAAGTAGAAGAACAAGTGGCAAGATTGGGGAGGTATCAGAAGCAAGATGAAATTAATTTCAAGTACCTGGTTGACAATGTCAATTCAAAACTAAGACAGTTGATAATGCTGAATCATACTACCTTGTTCTCATGTTCACATAAGACCTTCCACTTTACCACCTAGGATGGAATAATACCCTCGTAATGTTTTTTGGTACCACTCACCAATTTGCTCACTCACAGAGTCTTCACAAAAGGGAAGTGATAGATCTGATGGATATCAATTTGTCCATATTTCTAAAACAAGGTTCTTTTTTTAAGACAAAGAATATCTCTTATGCGTTGCTCTTCTTCTTAACACCAATAGCTTCTCTTACCTGCATGATATAATCACCAATAGTACTTGATGATGATGAAAGTAAAGGATTTTTCTATTCATTTTCTGCCCCAAGTAGTGAGATAACTTCAACAATGCTCTCACCTTTGCAGAAGACCCTTCACTTTTCGAACTTTTCAAACATGCACAGCTGGGAGGTGAATGTGATTATGATTCTTACCTTATCTTAACTTACTTCACCTTACCTTGCCTTACTCTTCCTAGGTTTGATAAAAACGTTGGAGGACATGCCATTTATTCCAATTTAGAACTCAACAGGCATAAAGGTGTGAAAAATTGGGCAACAAATGTCACACTGAACCTCCATGAACAGTAATTGGAAAAAGTCTCCTGCACTGTAAAATAAGTTAACTGTGATACTGCCAAACTGAGATCACACAAACCAAAATAGTTCCCTTAAAAATATATATATATAACATATATATATATATTATATATAATTTATTTTATAATGACCCAGTTCAGTTGCTTTCCTATTCTATCCCTCCATTCTCTCTTTGATGACATAGCTCCAATTCTGTCTGAAAGTTCATCATCAGTGGCAATGTGTTCAGGGAATGAGACCCTCTCTAGCTTCAAGGGTACAAAATAATTTGTTCAGGACAACAGTGATTATCTTATTCCCTTGCAATTATTTGTTTATTCCTGCAGAACTGACCCAATTCTAGTTAATGAGAATTGAAAGTCTTTTGGGAAGTTTCTAGAAAATTATTTATTTCCTTGCTAATAAAAAGTGTTAAACAGGAATATCCCTCTTCTCGTTCTTGGATATTTTCATATTTTTACTGTTTATGCCCATAATAGACATGCTACAATCCTAAAACCAGAATCTATCAACATGCTGAGGACTGCACAGAAAAATGATGAAGAAATGAGTTCCAAATATGTTGATATGTCTCTAAATTATCCCACCTTGAACTGACCCTATTTCCATATAACTTGTTATTTGAGATAAGGACTATTTTATTGGGTAAGCTACTTTTTAGTTGGTTTTAAGTAGTTTTTACTCTTTACAATTGTATCTGATATAACTATGTGTGGCTGAATGAGCCTACTGCTGTGGTGGTGTTTAAGTATCTGATCTGTATCCAGGCATGCATGTCTTATACTGAGAAATAAAAAAGGCAAATAACTATAAATGAGCAATGTGTAACTGAATCAGCATACAAAACATACAATGTATAAAAACTAAAGAAATAGAAAATTTAAGTAAACATCTTTGAAACTTCTCCTCAATGATAAATTATCTATAAAATATTATAGACTACTAGATAAAAAATCATAAGTTAATTTCTTGAGGATAGTTACTAAACCTATGAAGTAGAATTGGGGAAACAATGATTTGAACCCCCTTATTTAGAAAGATTTTAATTTGCAAGAATCATGTGAATTATTGAAGAAAAAAGGGTACTGTTAAATTAATAGTTATAGATATGGAGTAATCATATTTTCTAAACCAAATTCAAATTTGTTCACTATTGTATTTATCCATTAAATATGTATGTGCTGTATACCCAATGTCTAATTCATCTTTTATTTTTCCAGGGGTATAAAAAATAACACAATTAGAACACGAATCTGATTTTATACACATTTTGAGGATTAAAATTGGAGGGCCTGGCAATTCTTGAATGTACTATGGACATAGGGTAAAAAAATTCAGAAAATAAAGCTGAATATATAAATAAAAGCCCCAAATTTATATTCTGAAAAGGAACATGGAGAAAGGATAAGAAAGGAAGATATAGTTCTGCCTCAATGAACTTAATTTTTAGGTTATTTTTCTAGACATATTTGATTAAGGAACTGCATCTACCCTTTCCTCAATATGCCCTAACTCTTGTTTCTTTTAAAAAAACCTCTGAATTTGCTTCAAATTGAATATTGGTACTATTAAAAAGGTAAACCAGTTTTCCTCCTACTTTTTTATTATAAAAGATATAGAAAGATAATAATTAATATTTATAACCCACATCACATACTTCCTGTGTTGGATCATTTTGATATTAAAAACATTTGGCACATTATGAAATTTATTCTACAGTGATATTTCTTAATTAGTTAATTGACTTGTGTGACCTCTAATCTTAATCTGTATGCCTTTTGAATCTGATTCATAAATATTTTATCAAATTCATTAACATTTAAGCCTTTTTGCAATTACAGGTCTTAATGATTAATTTTCAGATAGGATTTTTTGTAATCTTTCCTTGCTCAGTTTATGTAAGGAAAAAGATGGGCTACTAGTTAATATTCCTTTTAAAATTTAATTTAGAAAATTAAATTGGTAGAACTTTGATCTTCACATTTTTCTGGTTCTATCACATTACTTGTTAGAGCCAGAGAGGTTAATAATTTGTCCAAACATGCAGAGAATCACACACATTACACACAAACACACACATATATGCTCTTTTCACCATTCTTCCACAAATAGTTCCAGACAACCCTTCACCCCAGGCCATGTTCCCAATTTCATAATTTGAATGCATTACAGTGCTTCTTCTTAGAGGATAATTACATTATTCCCATCATGTATGACATCGCTCTTTATTTCAGGCACCTTAAAAACCTAATTCACTCAAAGATGACACCAAAAGCACAGTCAACAAAAGCAAAAATAGGTAAGTGGGACTATATCAAAGCAAAGGTTCCACGCAGAAAAGGAAACAACACAGAATAAGGCAATTTATGGAATGAAAGAAAATATTTGCAAATCATATATCTGATAAGAGCTAATATTCAAAATATATAAAGAACATCTTCAACTTAATAGCAAAGACACAAATAACCCAATTTTTAAAATGTGAAAAGGACTCAAAAATACATTTTTCCAAAGAAGACATACAAATGGCCAACAGGTATACAAAAGGATGCTCAACATCATTAATCATCAGGGAAATGAAAATCAAAACCATAATGATATATTAACTCACACCTGTTAGGATGGTTCTTATCAAAAAAGCAAAAGATGACAAGTGCTGGCAAGGATGTGGAGAAATTGGAACTTTGGGAAACTGTTGGTGGGAATGCAAAATGGTGCAGTTCCTATGGAAAACAGTATGGAGGTTCCTTAAAAATCTTTTAAAAAAAAAAGCTTCAATATGATTCAGCAATCATACTTCTGGATATGTAGTAAAAAAAAAAAAAATGAAGTCAGGATCTCAAAGAATAATGTTCCATGTTCACTGCAACATTGTTCACAATAGCTAGAATGTGGAAACTGACTAAACATCCATCAGATGAATGGATAAAGAAAGTACATACAATTGAATATTATTTAGCCTTAAAAAAGAAGAAAATCCTGCCACATATGACAACATATTGATAGATTAACATGGAGGACTTTATACTAAGGGAAATAAGCCAGTCACAGAAGGACAAAAAACTGTGTGACTTCACTTATATGAAGTGTCTGAAATAGTCAAACTCATAGAGAGTAGAATAGTGGATGGGGGGAGTGGGAAATGGGAGATGATATTCAACTTAAAGTTTCAGTTATGCAAAATAAATAAGTTCTAGATTTCTGATGTCCAATATTGTGCCTACAATTAACAACACTGTTTTGTACACTTAAAAACAAAAAATCCAATCTTCCCATACCACCTCTTATGACTAAGATATTCATGCTAATAGTACTGTGTAATTCCTAATCCAACCGAATTCCCCCATCCCTCTCAGCTCTGTATAACACCATAGTTATTATTAACAGTATTCCTTATGTCTTAAACTATTTCCCTAATGTCCCTTCAACTTCTGCCTTATCTTTAACCATGTTGTCCATGAAAATACTGTATCACCTATAACTTATAAAGCAGAGTATATTTTTCTTTCCCACTCCCCATACCTGAGGTCCAAGAAGTGGGACTCTCTCGCTCTCCTTTGCTGAAAGCGGAACACTAGACCTCCTTCTTAGTTCACAAACTTGAGTTCCATTAAAGGATACCATTTTGCTATACTAGCTTCTACCATTCCTCCCTGCTTTCATTACTGACTTTTCAATCATATTCCTTAACTTACTGAAGCTTCACCACCTGGATTAAAGTCTTTTATCATGTTTTCTTGTGATGTATTTTATCACGGTGTCTGTTACCACCATTTCAGATGACTCATTTAACAGATACATCTGTCAATTTTTTTACCCCAGTCAAAAAAAACTTTTCCTACCGCTTCCTATCTTTCTTCCTCACTTGCTCTAAAAAAATTATTTTTAACCATATGGTAATTTCCAGTTCACTGATGCCACTACCCTTAAATTTTTTCTACTTTACAGAAAGTCTCTCTTTTCTCCAAATTAGATCACACAATTTGGCAATAACAATACCCTATAGTCACTGTAAAAAATACACATCTTTCTCATTTCTATTATATACACCTGAGGGGGGAGGGGAAACAGCATCTCACTAGAAAAGATGACTACTATCTACTAACATAACAAAACAAAACTAAATAAATAGCTCACCTGAACAGCTCAATATTGCTGGAGAAAAATCACCCCAAATTAATTTACTTTACCAAAAAATTATGACCTCAAGCCTCATATGTGCATTTAAAGCTTCCCAGCAAAAATTCTATTATTACTTCCCTTGCAAAGCAGGGCATCATACAAAAATTTACTATTGTATAGCTCCACATTGACCTTAATATTGCCTGTATGATACCACTCTTCAGCTTATAAATATTTGGAAAATATAGTATAATAGAGGAAACTGACCTCAATTTTCCAATTTCCAATTTAATTTAAAATTTTAAATTTACATTCAATTTACAACTTTTAATTTATAAATTTTTGAATGTGTTTTCCTTTTCTCTCAGTTTTCTAAATAGATAAATGCAACTGAGCAGGACCCTATGGGGCCTTCCCGGAATAGATGCCCTGTACTCTGCCTGCCTCTTGTCCATAGAAAAACTTTAGCCTATGAGGCTTTCCCCGAGTTCCAAAGAGTAAATTTAATCAGTGAAGTGAGAGAATGCAGAAAGAAAGGAGAACAGTCAAGCAAGACAAAATAATAAGTTAGCCATTAAACAAAGTCAAGGACCTTTAGTTCCTCCTCAAGGGCTATAGATATTCTGAGCCATATCCTTTGCACTGTTTTGCAGATACTGAAATCCCCACGAGGTGAATGAGGTTAACTCTATGCTGCCCACAAGCACGTAGACCTCGGACAGGTTGGAACCAGGAGGGTGATGATGTTGACTCTCAATTACTGTACAACCAACCAATCAGAACGATGTCCATGAGCTGATCATACACCCTACAAACTCCCTCGCTCACCCTATCTTTAAAAACCTTTCCCTGAAAGCCTTCAGGAGTTGGAGGGCCTTGTAAGCATTAGCTACTTGGACTCCTTGCTTCGTGCCCTGCAGTAAACTCTGCACTTTGCTTCACCACAACCCAGTGTCAGTAGGTTGGCTTTACTGTGCATGGACAAGCGGACCCAAGTTTGGTTTGGTTTGGTGACACAAATAGTTCCTGCCTTTATCAAAGTACAGTCTGTTCTCTTTATGCTCTGGGAATCGGGTCCCATGTCATCTTCTCAAGGATTAATTCCTTAAATATTATGTCTATACCTTATATTAAACAACTCATCTAAACTATTATATAATGCATACCCATATACACAAATCTTCTCACCTCCCATCTTTGAAAATACCTTCTCCTGGTCCCATTCAACCACTACAGCCACCACTTAAATTTTGTTTCTTTTAATGGAAAATATGATCAAAAAACATTTTCATAGTTTTATCGTCCACTCTCTCATTCCCTGATTATCTCATCAATCTTCTGTCATCCTCAAATAAAACAGATCTTTTCAAATTCTTAATGAAAATGGACTTTTTGGTAAGCTATTTGAAGGTTCCTTTCTTAAAACACTTTTTTTTTTTTTTTTTTGCGGTACGCGGGCCTCTCACTGTTGTGGCCTCTCCCGCTGCGGAGCGCAGGCTCTGGACACGCAGGCCCAACGGCCATGGCTCACGGGCCCAGCCGCTCTGAGGCATGTGGGAATCTTCCTGGACCGCGGCACGAACCCGCGTTCCCTGCATCGGCCGGCAGACTCTCAAACACTGCGCCACCACAGAAGCCCTTAAAACATTTTTGTCTTGGTTTCCATGACACCATACTTTTCTAATTTAACTTACTTTTCAACTGGCTCTTAATCTGCCCTATTGCTTATCTCCTTATCTTACCAGTTTCCATAATTTTGTAATAACTCTAAATTCTGTTCCGTTCCTTCCTCTGTCTTTACTTTCTCTCTGAGTGATAACAAGGCAACATGTGAACCCAGAACTTAAACTGGGTACACACACATGCACGCATGCATGCACACGTGCACACACACACACACACACACACCCCTTCCTTGAGATCCAAATTAATCTAACTGACTCTCTACTGGACATCTACAATTGTATGTCACAAGGTTTTGTGAATAAGTATTATTTTATATTCTAAAGTCTGATAATTCTATTATCTGAAGACAACAGTGGCAGGTCATTAAATGTCAGATGCCTAGAGAGCCATTAATTTTAAGGTGTGCTTAATAGTCAGGTTCTTAGCTTCGTCTCTTTTTGGCTGCTGGTAATTTCTTTTATTCTCCTGTGAGTATAGTCATGCTCTTCCATTGTTCGTTATAGGAAGGCTTCATTCTCTTCTTCAGACACACTCAGCCCTTTTTTTTCTTTAGGCACTTGCACCTGTTATTTGCTTTTATTTTTATTTTTTCAAAATTCAAAAGGTTTATTACTCATCTATTAATTCTATTACATTTATTTATTCAGTTTTATTGTCTGTTATTTGATTTTAGATGGACAAGCTTTTCCCCAAGAACTTCACAACTGATATATTTCAGGTAAAATATCTGCTCTAAAGAAAATCCTCTACTGATAATTCTAACTATAGTTATTATTTTTCATCCTATTCACTTTCTACATAGCATTTATTTATATGTTTACTTAAATTATTCATTTTTAAAATTGTTTATTACCTATTTCCATCCTTATAACATATATTTAATGGGAACATTTCTTATGAGACAGCTTTATAAAGTAAAAAGGAGATAATCCTAAAGTCACTTCATTTCCTTTATGAAACTATCATTTTTATTTTACATATCCCTTTACCTTCTGCATCTTTTAGCTAAGCTATTCCAAACTCTTTTTCCTTGGCCCTGACCTCTCCCTGAGCTTCTGATAACTCTTTGAAGACCAAATCAAATTTTCATAAGTATTTGGGCAGGCATTCTGCAATAAGCATGTTCAGATCATTACTCACTATATTACTGAAAACTTAAAATATAATTTCTGTCCATTGCTGTTGTCACAGAATGTGTCAAACAGAGTACCATGCACCAATTATCAATGCCAATGGAGTAAAGTACTGTGCACTGGTTATCAATAAGGGAGGAAACATTTTTGCCCATTGCATCTTGGTATTGAAGTTGCCAAAAAAACAAAACCCAAAACCACAGAGCAGTCAAGCTCTGGATGGAGCAACATTTTACTTACACGGACAAGAGACACAGCAAGATCAGCTTCAGTTGTGAGTATCAATCCTCCATGGACAGCAGGTCTCTCCTGGATGACAACAATAGGGCAATTTGCCTAGTGCACCTTCTCCTGCGGTAATGGAAGAAACCAGCAGTGGAGTTGGTCAGGTGCCATATGATGAACATGCTTTATGCAGAGACAAAAGAACACTCATTACCCCTGGAAAAGGAAAGGATATTCCCACATAAGGCAATAAGCCTGACACAGTCTGGGTTCTTCATCTCTTGGTAAGGATGTGTTGCAGGCTCAAGGCCCATTCCTACGTGGCAAAGTGGAGGCTGAAAGACTAGTCATGGATTGCTTTTTCCAACAGAATGGCATTAACATTTTACCTGGAAGTCATATTTAACATTTTTCTCTTCCTTCTGAACTAAGTGGAAACCATGCTCTGCTATTTATTTATTTATTTATTTATTTTTGGCTGCGTTGGGTCTTTTTTTTTTTGTGGTACGCAGGTCTCTCACTGCTGTGGCCTCTCCCGCTGTGGAGCACAGGCTCTGGATGCACAGGCCCAGTGGCCATGGCCCACGGGCCCAGCCACTCCGCAGCATGTGGGATCTTCCCAGACCGTGTCACGAACCCGCGTCCCCTGCCTCTCAACCACTGCGCCACCAGGGAAGCCCTACGTTGGGTCGTTTTTGCCGCATACGGAATTTCTCTAATTGCGGTGAGCAGGGGCTACTCTTTGCTGCGGAGC
Organism: Platanista minor; assembly: GCA_004363435.1. Lineage (NCBI taxonomy): Eukaryota > Metazoa > Chordata > Mammalia > Artiodactyla > Platanistidae > Platanista > Platanista minor. Next base: position 4,004 of record RJWK010026414.1, on the reverse strand, counting down.
ATGGGCTCTAGGCGCACGGGCTTCAGCAGTTGTGGCATGTGGGGTTAGTTGCTCCGTGGCATGTGGGATCTTCCTGGACCAGGGCTCAAAACCGTGTCCCCTGCATTGGCAGGTGGATTCTTAACCACTGTACCACCAGGGAAGTCCCTGCTCTGCTATTTTAACATCAAAATATTTGCCATTTCCTTATTTCAGTAACTAAGTGTATTGTGAAATGTAAATTATTCACTATAATTCAATTGTACAGTTATAATAGCCTTATAATTGGTCAACTGTATCCCTTTCATGTCTCCAAAATTGTACACATTTTAATTAGAATTGTGCTTATAAAATAAAACTTTCATATTATAATTTTCTTACCCAAACATTTTCTAGTTTACTCATGAAATTAAAAAAAAAGTTCCCAGTCATTATTCAAAGTCATCTAACCCATTTATCCACTATCCATCCCCTTCTACCCAACACTGGGGATTGTTACTCAGTAGAGCTGACTTAGTGCCAAATGATTTTCATAATCTGAGTTTAGGAATTGGCTGTTTTAGACAAGATCAGTTGCCGAAATCCTTCTGAACTCTCCTGGTTCCTGCACACACAATGCCTTTCTTATATAAATATACATATTTTTCAAAACAGGTCAAACCTTAACTTATTCAAAATGCTTTTAAAATAAAGCCCTCACCTAAAATCGGTCTTTAGCTTTACCATATTTCCATTATATATTGTTTATAATTATATCTTAGAGCTTATTAGCTTGTCAAGTAATAGACATAATTTATAGATACGTTATACTTTTACATAATCATCTACATGGTAGGATCCATTTTTTCTCATTGTCAGAGAGGAAAGCAGATCTATGTCTTTTGGACTTTTTTCATTATAACTTCTTACATTTATTTTACACTTAATATTAGTTTAAAACACATTAACTACCCAACATATAAAAATTCTGTTTGCATTGATATGGTTTTCCACTTTGTACCTCATATACAGTGTACAACAAATATGTAAGACTCAGGAATATGTTTCAGATTTGTCTACTAATACACTTCATTGGAATAATCACAATGCTTTTATTGTTTCAGTGAGTCATTATATAATTTACCAACTACCAAGTGTTATCAATTTGCATTTAAGTATTTGGGGTAGATGGTCTCGATAATTTCCTAGTCTATTTCTGTAGAAGATCCAAGAATTATAGGGTTTCAAATGATAGGGAACAAAAAAAAATCGAATACCATTATGAACTGAATTTCCTTTTTCATATTACTTATATTTATGGAATGAGAACACTAAGTCTGGTAGTAGTGACATAATTCTGAATATTAACAAAACACCTAAATCAACAAAACTGTTGCTCTGCAAAAACAGCCTAATTCTTATAAAAGATAAATATTATTGATATTTGCTATATTCAACTACTGTTGGTTATTAATTGAATCCATGCTATTTAGTAAAATTGAAATATTTTAAATACTTACATATTTACCAGCATTGAATAGAAAGTTGATTCAAATATTCCAGAAAGCAAATTTTATACAAATTAAGACAGATTTGACTATTTGCCAAACCACATTTGCCTTATAGGCCAGATAAGAGCTGAAAAATTATTGTGGGCTTTCCAGGTGCCAGATATTAATCTGGTAGAATCTTGAAACCAAAGTAACCAGCCTTGCTTACTTATCAAATGCACTCCAGAGAATAATGTTATTTTATTCATTTACTTAGTAGAGCTGCTATATCAGCACTTCCAAGTTAATTTTCATTTTACTCCTAGGGATGGCATGCAGGAAGAGGGGTGCAGATATTAATGTCAATTCCAAATATTATACATTATTTATTATGTATAATGAGAGTTTGTAACTAAAATAAAGCAAAACAATGAAAACAACTAAATAAAAAATAACATGTTATTAACACTTTCAATGCTATACTATTTTATAACTAGATATTACTTTATACTATACTTATTTATAGGTATATTCGAGTATATACTGAGCATACAGCTACAAATAAGAACCAGTATTTCTTAACCATAAAATTCATCACCCTGCGCCCCAAACCAACTTGCTTCTCTATCCTAGTGCCCAAGCAACTGGACTCAAAATTCAAAATCATCTTTATCACTCTTTATATCCAAGTCCCCTTCTATTGCACACCTTCATTAGGCAGCCAAATACTATGAATTCTGGCCTGCTCTTCTTTTCGTGCATCTGTCTTTTCTTCATTTCCTCTTCCACTGCCCTAGTTCAACTCTTTAACGGGTCTCACCTAAATGACTCTGCACCATCTTTTGTCCACTTGTCATGGATTTTTGAAGTTGTTGCTCAAATATGTTTTCTTTACTTGAGTTCCGATCATACAAGTCAGTTGCACTGTACTGTCACTAACTCCTATTCACTTATTGAATTTAGGTCAAGTGTGGGTATAGAATGTAAGACCCTTCTGGATCTAAGCTCTTTTTATATAGAAATATCTGTACTTCCCTGTGTTCGATTCTGACTTTTATTTGCTCCTTCCTCATTTCTAACATTTGAAACCCTAGACTTAATTCAAAGACTAATTCAAATGCTTTTTCATCCTGTAAAATATTTCTGGTTGCCTTCCCCAGGACAGACTGACTCATAAAAAGATCAGTATTAATAAGCTTTTAATTCCCAAATCACTGGAAGTTGTTTTATGTTTATACCTGGACACCCATTCTCATTTTCCTTTGCTATTTTGTTTGTACAATATTTTCTGCTTTGTTTTCTGGATTTAGGCTTTGTTTACTTTAAGCCAGTTTGATTATGCTTTGGAATAACAAAATGTATATGCTGACTAGAGCTAGTTGATTTCTTCTCTAATGGAAATTATTAAGTCCAACCTTTGAAGTACAAAGCAAATCATCCTCCACTCTCCCTAACCCAGGCATTGTACTTACACTGTTATTGTTGCACATATTCATAACAGTTTTTTAAAAAATCTGTGCAAAGCAGAACTTCTTAGAATCAAGCCTCTATTGGTTTTCTTAGAAGGAGAAAAAGCAAATGCCCTTTGCTTACAAAGACCAAGATGTACCTGTAAAGTATTTCACAGGCCTACATCGATTAAGAGGTAAAAGGACTGTTTTGTAATCAGCGTTGTTTGGAAGACTCTGCCCCATTTCCCAAAAGCCCTACCTTATAAAGTTGCTTTCTTTTTTTCTTATCTTCAATGTCAACTCTCTGATTGCAGGAGGGGGGTTAAAAAAAAAAAATCATCCTCTTAAACACAGTGCTGCTTCCCTGGAGTACCTGAGTGAGTCATTCAACTAATCACATTAGTCTGAATGCCATCAGAATCATATTTTCAAATCTCAGCAGATCTTGTGAAGTAAAATATTTATTTTTATTTTTAAGTAATCTTTAGTTGCTAACCAGTTATTACTAGGCAAGAAACTAAGATTCAGGTCACTGACTTAATGGCAATCATTCTAGCTTAGTACTTTATTAATCACCTGGTGATTGTGTTATTAATTTAACTCACATCCAGTCTTGAAGTCTACCTCAAGTCAACCAATAGGCTGCAACCACTTGTTTTATTTAAGGTTCACTCTGTAAAATTTTAAAAATTGCTATTATATTACATCAAATGGCCTTTGTCCTTTGATAGTTTATATATAAATACTATGAATATGGCTTTCTTATAATCTTATTACATTTATATTGTTGTATTTAAGCCTAGTTTTGCATTCTAAAATATTACTAATTTTTACCCAAACCTCTCAAAGCATAATAATATTCCATTCTACAGAATAACTGACTCCTTTACATATGAATTTGGTAAAAAAATACAGTTTACTGGGCTTCCCTGGTGGCGCATTGGTTGAGAGTCTGCCTGCCGATGCAGGGGACACGGGTTCGTGCCCCGGTCCGGGAAGATCCCACATGCCGCGGAGCGGTTGGGCCCATGAGCCATGGCCGCTGAGCCTGCGCATCCAGAGCCTGTGCTCCGCAACGGGAGAGGCCACAACAGTGAGAGGCCCG